>JBBPFQ010107932.1:0-17345 GCA_037974815.1 Kaempferia elegans | reverse complement strand
CGAAGCCTGCCGCATCGAGGTGAGCGCTGCTTCCCCATCACAACCGCTACCTTTTCTCGTCCCTTGTTCCATATGACGAAAATGCCCCTGATCGAAATGTGCAACTAACCCCATCGATAACCCCAAAAAAAAAATTGTAGCATTTTTCCCCAATTTGGTGAAGCGTTCTGGAATATATAGACAAATTCGAACGAAATTTCATATCGAATTTCGTGGGTTTTCAAGAAACTCATCGTAAACTTTTAGATCGATTTTTAAGTTTTTCTATAATAAAAAAAAAGTTGATTCATTCCACTCGTGACCTTTCCATGTTTTTCTGAGGCGATATTCTTCTTTGTTATTGCGACACGTACCTGCATTCCCATTGGTGAAGCAGTGGATCCGATCAACATATGGTGTTATTGTAATCGTCGAAGGCGAATTCTTCGGTGCCGTAGCTGAAGCAAAAAACGTGGATTAATTTATTTCGATGGCGGTGTCGCGTGCGGTGTGGCTGGCGCATGCCGCGCATCATGGGTGGTTACAGATTCCACCATTTCTATACGTTTATTTTAGTTTTTTCCAAAAAAAAAATTGATTTTTTTTTTTTTTGAAGAATTGTGTTTCATTTATTGCGATTTTAATCTGCAACCCCGCTGCCAACTTGGATGGGAGGAGCAGTGGGTTCGCTTTCTTTGCTGCCTTTTCTTGCAAGCAATAATAACTACGAGTGCATCGGATCGCATTGGATCCCCTTCGGCCATGGCGCTGGCTGTCGACTTGAACAACTCTGACGCTCCTCTTTTCTCTCAGGTTGTGGCTGCTCTGTCGATCCCGTCTTCCGCATCCATCAGACGGCCAGCGGCGAGGAAGATGGTATATTCTCTTTCCTCAGACAGAAAAAAAAAAAAAGACGATTTTTTTAATGTCACGGAATCCCCAAATGTGGACCTGTTTCTGTTGCCTTCGATATTAAGCTTGTTCTTAGCTCGTCGAGAGAGTTATTTTGTGATCTGTGTTTGGTGAGCAGACGAAGCTGGAGCTGCAGGCGGTGGAACGGACGCTGCTGGAAGAAAGGGCGAAGCTTCGCGAGGTTGATTTTTTTTCCTCCATCTTTTTATTTCAATTGTTCGAACGCAGTCAATTTTGACTATTTAATTCTTCGCCACTTATTTGTACCATGTGATTCATGGATGTGATTGCGAAGCAGGAGATAGAAGACGCGCGAAGGACCGCCGACGAATTGCGCGTCCATAATCACAAACTAAAGCAGGTGTCCCTCTCTTCTCCCTGCATGGCATTATTTATTAAGACTTATTTATGCGAGCTACTTATTGAAACCGTAGTTTGGATAATAGCTCAAATTCAGAGATTAAACTGAAAAATGAACTCTTGGGGTCAAATTAAGATTTTCCCAAAGAATCTTACCCCACAAAAATCTGAAGAAAAACAGTGAGGAAGTCTTGGTTTTTTTCCAAGGGAATCACTGTCCTGGGCCCCCTGATTCTATACCACCTCCAAAACAAAAGTACAAGATGCTAGTTGTTTATGTATAGCTTCTTAGCAAAAGTCAGACCTCTTTTCTTCAGAAATACACAATCTATGCCCCCTTTCAAGTTTTTTATTTGATAAAAAAAAAAATGATATTTTTCCAAGCTGTTGAGTGAAACAGTTTGATTAAGTGAAAGTTTGTCATATTTTCATTTTTGATAATTTATTCTCATCTTTTTTATGTAATTATGATACAAAATATTATTTATCAAGTTATCTAATAGTATAGCTTGACCCAAGAAAATATTTTGGTACAATAGGGGTGAGGGGATCTTGATTGGAGTAGTCAATTGACCTAGATTGGGGCGCTATGGTGTAGTGGTAAGAATATTCAATTGTCTCCTAAGCACTCACGGTTCTATTCTTTGCTACGGCGTATTTGTAGATATTTTTCCTCCAAATAAGACTCATAATTAAGGGATGTTGGGCTTCTAGGCCGCCCATCATTAATGTTTCCCGATTTACTCAAGTAGTTGGTGAAAAAACTTTTGTGAGGATGGGTATATCATCCTAGGCTCAACGTTATTCAGCCGGATTAGTCATTTTTTTTTAAGTATTCGGGCCCTTGTGCTTTAACTTCATCATAATATTTTTTTCAATAGAAAATCACATTATGTTGATGGCAATACTTAGCATCTTTCTTTAGGTAAGCTAGAATTGGTCCATGGATGATATTATCTTTCTTTTAGTTCTATTTCTTTTATAGGGATACAACATATTTTTGCCCTGTGTGCATAATGGATTGCCTTTTCATTTTACCATGATAGTGCTTTGAAGTACTCAATGAGCGTTTTGATACCCTTAATCATAGTGATCTTGAACTAATCTTATTTCTTCAATTCTAAATCACTTTTATAAGCAAAATATACATTAAGAAATCAATTGAAGCATTACTTTCCCTCTTGCAGTTCCAAGCAGAGCTTCCAAAGATTGCAGTCCCTTCTTCCCCACCCGGCCACAAAGCTTCTGTTTCATTACCAGACCTCAACGTCCCACTACCTGATTGCTACTCCCCATCCTAATTTTCCTCGAGCACGAAAACAAAATGTAAATAGTCGAGTTTGGGCTGATGAAGCACCAAATCACTAACAATACTCTGCAAATTCTAGTATTTCATATTTAGGATGAGCAAATGGTAGGTAGCTACGCTAGAGTCATAGAGTGCACTGCTGCAATCTATTCTACATGTATAAGATTTTGATCACAATTTCTTCGTCTTTTCATTAATGAAATGGTCATCCAACTTCTGTTCTGTTATTGCTTATTGTGGATTTTGTATTGCTTATTGTGAATATAATTGAAGGAACCGCGTCATCACAAAAAGCAGTGAAATCATATATTACAAGTTCATAGAGAACATGTCCTCAGTAGCAATGAAACTATTTACATGTTACAATTCACATATTCAAATTTTCAATCTGGAGCAATAATGGTTTTCCGGTATAGAAGTCTTAGTTCAGGTACCGTCTGCAATTTTTTGAATCGCAGAAACACGGAATTTTCTCGCCTTCATCTTCGCTGTTGAAGTGATAGTCATAAGTAATCTCCTCGCCAGGGTTTATGTCCCTCTCTGCGAAGAAAACCACCTGTAAGAAGGAAGGATCACCATTAGTTAGATTAAACATGAGTATTAGTAGTTTAGTTCAAATCACAATTACCTTTTTCTCATTCCTGACTGTGATTACTTTCGCGACACAGTTTGGCTGATTCATCAACACAGAACGGGTCAAAATTTCATGAGTAAACGAATGAACAATCGGCCTTGAAACAAGGTCTATTACCAGGCAAGAATGGTTGACAAATCGGGCAATCCCGCCTTTGCGTGTGGCATCAATGATGTGTTCCTTATCAATCCTAAAGAAATAGCAAGCACTCTTGTATTGGATTCTTCTACCTGATTGGTACTCAACCTCTCGCTTGTCGGCTACTCGTAGTCCGACAATCTCACCGATATATTCAACTACCTAGGATTGCCAAAAGAGATGTGTAATGCTAGTTTCACCTTTGATCGAGCAAAGAGCAAAGGGCAAAAATAGAGTAAAACACTACTTACCATGGCTCCACGAGGAATAAACTGCGATGTGTACAGACCAAGCGCATGAATTCCTGATTTGTAAACAACCAAATGCTTCCATCTCTTTAACTGCTTGTAGAGAATGTATTCCTTCTGGCAATCAGAAACACTAAGATGTAAAGAAATTTTGATTCAACGCTTCAATCTGTAACAAGACTAAATGTTTCGACGATCGTATAGAAGCTAGGTGCAAAGAGAACATTATATGTAATGGATTTGGTGGCATGCTCTAGCTAAGTGGCATTCATGAACCTAAATACAAGATTTTAAATCCTATAGAAGCTCATATGAAAGCCTACCCTGTAGTCATTTTCGACATCTGAACCTGATGGCTTTGTTAAACCTCTTGTGCGGAGCTTCTGACCGTTAATATGAAGCCATGCATTTATCTGATCCTGGGAAACGATGCATACACCATCTTTACCTGGTCCTTGGAGATTAGGCTGGTGTGTTCTCTCTCTTTTTCGACCTCTAACAACCTGTTTCAAAGCTTAATGTCTAAACAAATTGATTCTTTATCAATAAACTACTAGACTTGCCTCGGTGCGAGCACACGAGCATTCTTCCTTTATCAGGCTTTGTTGGGGATCCACAACATGATTGTCAAGATGAGAATTATTGAGCATTGCGTGATGCAAGCATCTCCCGTAAAACCCAACTTTTTCATTGTCATCACCTTCGATTTCACTTTGTAGCAAACCCTATGAATTGAATAGGAGTTGGCAAACAGTTAAAAAACGAGAATCCAAGTATTCTAGCAACAATATCAACAGATCATGCAAGATAAAAAACAAGATGGATCAAAAGGATAATTTAGATTTTGGCACTTGAAGCTACTTTACTTTTCCAAAGTTTGTATCCTTTTCCAAGACTCTATAGTTCTGCGGCGAATGTAATTTTACTAAATGCACAAACAAATAATATTTCAAAAAGACAATAAGAAGTTTAGTTCAGATTAATTTGCTAATACAAGGAACTAGTAAGAGTGGGTAAACCTTCTGATGTGCACACCAAGGATGAAATGGGACAGAGCAATTTGAAACTCTGCACTCTATGCACGAACCTCCTGGACGTTTACACAATGAACAAACCTGAAAAATATGTCATCCTTGATGTTTATTATGACAAACTCACCAAATAATGATTATTCATAAATGAACCAATTGTCAATAATAACTCACTACATTTTTCTTAGCAGGTAAAGCACCAGACACATCAAAAGTATTCATTGTGTCAACATTTGGACATCTTGTACCAGGTGTCCAAAGTGCGCAAACCATATGCACCCATTGTGTGATAGATGGATCCAGTGATCCGGCGACTATGCTGTTGAAAGCCAGATATTTTCCTGACATTCTACTTTTGCTTTCAGCAGTATAAGTCTCACTAACTGAACCACACTTGTTGAAGTTAGATGCTTCATCTGCGGAATCAGGATTGAGAGCATCGATCTCTGCATGTTCAGAAGGAATGGTCTTCACAGAATAGGATCCTTTACCAACTTTCCATGCCTTCAATAAACTCTTGATAATATTCTGACATTTTACTGCCCTTGTCATGGCTCCATCACCATATCCACACAAAACACAAACCTGTTTATGACAAATTATAAAGATTGAATTATGATAATGAATATGGTTAGGATTTCTTTCAATTGATCATGAAGAAACAGAAGCATTATGATCTATGATAAACTTAGAATATGTATTATGCATGGTTTTTCACAATCACATTGATGAGCAATGTTCAGCATCATGGAACTGGTTTTCCACAATCACATTGATGAGCAATGTTCAGCATCAAGGAACAAGTTGCAACATTCATAGTAAATTGAGGACATGAGGTATGTCAAGGGAACAAGTATATGATCAATAGCACGGTTGCCGATGGTTTAATTGATTCATTATTTTGTATTGTAGTACAGATTAACCTACTTAATATGCTGGATAATTAGCAAGAATTTGTTTTGTTCTATCCATCAGGTTAGGTTTTAGATGATTAAATAACAAAATTAGACACTCAAATCATTGAATTTTGTTCCATGTGTGCATTTGGTGGGTTGACCTTTTCTTGTCAGATTCTGGAGTAGGAATTGCTAAAGTTTTCCTAAATTAGTTGATTCATCACAAGATGAGACAGAATCACACTCATGCAATTAGATCATCAATTTAAACTTAATTCTCTATGAAAGCTTATCCCACAAATATCATAAACACAAAAACACAACGAAACCAAAAAAAGAGATCAAATCAATTTGGTTTTCTTCTTTTTCACAATTATCTAAATGGAATTTACTGTAGAAATGTAAGTTAACATCAAACACAAATGAAGAGCATAAGTCAAAGTTTACAAACACCATGCTCAGTGAGGATTTATAAAGAAGAAAATACTAGCATGGCTCAGAAACAGCAGGCTTGTCGCTTACTATGTCTTGGGAGTTGCACTTGCATGGACGACAGCACCAATTACCTTTGGGAATTTTTGAAATTCCATAGCAGGCTTGGTGCACCTACACATACGTATGTCAATCCAGGGGATGAGTAAATAATTAAATAAGAAAAACAAACATGATTAAATTTCCATGCTGTGTACCTTAATCAAACAGTCATGACACTCTAACAATTGATTGGTGTCACCTTGGTTCGAGCTTCCACAGACACAACAAAATGCATCTGGATTTAAAAGACTGCGGCTACTATGTAACAACACATTGTTAGAGAGAGAAAATTAACAGAGAAGGCTGATATGAGAAGCTCTAACAAACATCATTGTTTCTATCTGAAGTTTTAATGTGATTGCCTACCTTCTGCTTACTTGAGGCAGCTTGCCAGCGTGATCTTGATTGTTCTTAGGAAAGGGAAAAGAACCAATAGTTGTTGGTGATGCAGGTTCTAAAATCTTCTGCTGATGTAATTTATTATCTTGATCTTCCAATCCTACAAAAAAACTTGCAACCTTCAAATTAAGGAAAAAAGAACATAAAAAAGAAAAGGAAGAAGAAACTAGTGTCAAATAAGAGGTTTATCTTCAGTAAATTAGAATAAGATAAATCCAGATAAATACACACAAATTTTTTGAACAGATGAGAATATACAAACACCTAGGAAATGTATGTGTAACATCACACACTAAAACATTACCACAAGTAGCCGAAGGGGAACAATTGAGCTGATCCTTTGCCATGGTCAATTTTGAGCATTCATTAATTTCAGTAGTTGATGAGCAGGTGCTCTTTGCACGATGCCTAAATTTTGCAGAAAGTTTGCTAGGGCTGCATGTACAAATATCCTTGCACCGTAAGTTAGATATTGATTGCATAGAATGCAAACTACATCTTAAGTTTGTGTTATTTCCAGAATGGAATGCTTTTGCTGTTGATGGTGAGTTCAAGTCTTCACCATTCTTTCTTAAGCATTCACAACTTTCTTCCAATCTATGAAAGATTGCAGGATTTTTAGCATCCTCAGAGGTTTCACTGTGCTGGCTTACAGCTGTATCAGAGGTTTCAGTAAGGCTGCACTTTCTAGCCCTTTTTAGTATTGAAGCCAAGGAAATTATTTTTGCAGGCTTTTGATCACCATCAGTTCCTCCACTAGAAATGATACCTGAATTTCCACATACAACAGGCTTGCTCTTCTTAGGTAAACTAGTCTTGCTTGAAATATTTGGGATACAATTTAGTGAAATGAATTTAGGGGGCTTTGGAGTACCACTACAACTTTCATGTTTTGAACATGCAACAAGCCCATCTTTCATCATTTCTCCAACATTCTTGAGTCTTCTAAGTGAGATATCATCATTTTGTAATTGCTTGTCGTTATCCTTTGGTACTCTATCTTGGTAACCAATTCTTTCCTTGGATTTGTTGAAGGATAAAACAGAACGCTTTCTCTTGATAATTGCAGCAGACCCATGAGAAGCATTTGTTCTTTGCATCACACAACCAGGTTTGGAAACTTCAATTTCTTGGGATCGAGAACTTAAATTTTCTAAATGGCTAACATTGTTCAATATTTCAAGGCCACCAGAAGGATCAAATGATGGATTATGGTCCTCAGATTTGTTTGCAGCGGTTTTAGGTGTCATTTCAAGCTTGCGTCGATACTTCGCATTTTCTTTTTTTGCCAATTCTTCATTGAGACACTTGACTTTCTTGGATTTATATGGAATCTTCAAATGCAGTTCATCAATAGGATTAATGGATGAATAGCTTGCCAAGCAATCAAACCTAGATTTAGCTATATTCACCTTGTCAATTGTATTAAAGCCTTCGTTGCCATCTTGGACGACTACATCAGATGATCCACATTTCTCATTCCCTGATCCTTCATCAACCACTAAATCATGCATCATTGATGAAGTTCTAATACAGGGAGTTGAATTATTAACTTCAACTGAAACTTGAGTTAAGACAGGAGCAGAGGATCCAGATGACATATTAGACATCTGTGGTGCTTTTGTTACATGGGAATTTAGATGAGCTTTGTTGAACTCACTGGCATAATTGGGAACCTGATCGCCAACGCTCTTTGTGTTTTTCAATGCCTCTGCAAACTTGTCATGAGAACCACCAGCAAGGGCAAAATTCTTTTTTGGAACATCCTTCCAAAAGACAGTTTGTTGATCATTTCTAGGGCCGCTATTATTCTTAGAACAATCACAATGAGTTAGTCGAATTCTCTTGCACTCTGGTAAGAAATAGTTGCTGTCATTATCTCCGGTGGTATGTGTTATGTTAGCTTGTCCACAGACCTCCTGCTCGCTTAAGGCTTTAGAGCTACTATTACTCCCCGAAGTATAGAAACCATGAAAGCAATATGGAAATACAGAAGTGCAGCAATGCCCATATGAGCAAGAAGTATGTTCTCTGTGATTGAACATTTCATGATTATGATCACCAGGAAAACAATTATTGGACAGCCTCCCCAGTCTGAGGTAGTGATCAAGAGTTGGAAAAAATAAGCATAAACATTCCATACATCGATTAATACTATGAGCAAAATACAATTAATGAGATAAGGATCAAAGGACACTGTTGAAACAAACCATTTGAAGACAAGCAAAATTATTGATTAACAATGAGTTCAAAAGAGTTAACCATATGCAACATGTGATAAGAAGTATACATGACAGTAATAAACAGGAATGATGAAGTTGAAAGAACTAGCACATTTATAAAAACAAATAGAAGCACACATCAGTAAGTCTGATCACCTCAGACAAGGTTGTTCATCCACATCACAATTGCAACAACTTGAAAATCTTTTGCAGCATTTTTCAGATTTAAGCAGTGCTCTTTTTGTTGAACACGAGCAATTGCAGGTTCTAGTTGAACCTGTACACTCATCACAATAAGAAGACTGATAATAATTCCGAGTCAAGTGAGGAAGTACACAAAAGACAGACCTGTATGATAAGGATGACCAGAAAATATATCCATGCCAACAGCAGATCTGCAGCTTGGACATGAGTGTCTAACAACTTTAGAGCCATTGAGATGAGTTTTGCAGTAAGATCCTTCCCTTAAGTCTGTCTGAACTGCAAGTTCATCCTTACAACTTTCAGGTTTGCATGATGATAGACAACACAATTGATGATGTTGCGAGTTTGTTTTAGAAGCATTTGAACTTTCTTGGGTTGAAAATTCAACTACACGCCGAAAAGCAGAATTTTTTGATTTAGCGTCCATAGAATGCTTGGTTGTAGCAAAAATATTTTTGCTTGTTTCCAAAGAACAAAGGGTTGTAGAAGACATTAGATGGTCTGATTTTAACAAATCTGTACCTAATGATCCACAAGGAATTGGATCATCACACTCCTTGTTTGAGAGAAAAGCAGTTTTCTCTTGCTGCTTGGTGTTTCCAACACCTTGTTTCTGCAGCATGTAAGATTGATTGTCCAAATAGAAAGAAAAGTCCTTACCATTTCCAAGGATGCTATTTTGGAAGCATTTGCTATTAAAAGGTACAGAAATCTCTCTAGTATTTGTGACCTCATTTTGTTTTTGTACCATGGAGTCAGACTTTATTGTGCCACTCTCGACAGTGAGAATATTCTTTCCTTCATCCAATTTATTGGGGAAATTCACTGTACTAGTGTTATATACACTTCTAGTACCATGAGTAGATTCTCCTACAGAATTGCAAGCATTGTGAGACATCTTAGATGATAAATGCTCGCTTCCATTGAATAAGTTATCCAGAGATAAAGATGTGTTATTCCCTTCAAGATGTGATAGAAACAATGAAATCAGGGGATTCATGTTTGCATCACGAGTGAGACCTTCAGAGTCAAAATGATTACGGGCATTAAAAGGTCTAACAGCATGCTGTGTGGATCCTTTACTGTAAGGAGATACCTCCGAAGATAAGAAATGGAAATTTTTCCTGGTTTGATTTGCAGTCCAAGTTTTAGCATCTGCATTAGAAATGCCTTGATAAAACCATCCAATAAGTCAAGTACTAGTAAAACATAACAAAAGAAAATGTAGTGTTTCCAATTCAACTTACTTTGTTCCTTTAACTGCTGATGTGGTCGTGGCTTCACTGTGTCATATGCTGGTCCAATTTGTAGCACAGACGATCCAAGTGAACCTGCAAAGGCACTGTATTTCTCAGACGGCTGGCCAAGCCTCAATTCAATGTTTGACGCACCATCAATATCAGCCAGAAGTGCTTCAGCAGAGGAGTTGGTATCGTCAATGCTATCATCATGCCTCACTGTTCCATTGGTCCAGGAACATGCTAAGGGCATACAAGAAGTATGTTTTCCAGTATAAGTGCCATCAGAAGTATTCAATTGCTGAACAACAATTTCTTTACCCTTAAATAAAGTCGAGTGAACTTTTTCAAGACCAACACTAATAGGAGGTTGCTTCGGAGTATTCAAGGGTTGTTTTTTCATTGTATTAGGCATGCTAGTTGGCACTGAACTGGGAATCTTCTTTTGACAATTTTTAGTACCATGAAATTTATAGCTCAGGCACGCATTGTCATGCTCCTTGTTTATTGATTTGTCCTGCATGGTATATCTCATCTTTATATATGGAGAGCTAGGAATAGAGTTATTCAAAGGTTTTGCTGGTCTCCAAGATCCACCAAATGACTTGATATTACTAACTGCCACATTGTTGTTCAACAATATTGGAGCATAACTGGCCTTGGAACCAACCGAAACATCTACTGTTGCAGAACCACCTGACCACTCCCTTCCAATAATTTCATCTGGTGCCATAATCTGAAGCACAGAAGAAGAAAAGTAGTATGATAATATAAATTTGTGAAATAAAAGAGATCTAGAAAAGAAACAGTATGGGCAACTTTTTTTGTTTATCACTGCTTCCAATCTGAAGCAGGGTAAGGAGCCAGAAATATACAGGGAACTAGGCAACTTGCCAATGTCGATGATGTAACAACATAGGCGATGGATGTGGGTGTAACCTACCATTGACATAGCCTTGCATAGACCTTAATGGAAGAAGGATAAGATTCAAGCAGTCAACCCCGAATAGTTGGGGCAAACATGCTAGATGACGAATATGATGATGTTATGAGTGATCTGTAGAATTATGGAACCTAAGCACCAAGTAATCTGCAATTCTTTGTTCATAGGTGAATTATACAACAATTTTCCTATCCACATGCCAGTCTTCTTTTTTATCAAACCTGATTAAAATTAGGGCTAACAACAATAATAGTAGATTATGCCCCTGCACATTGCTAGAAGCAAGAAATGTTGGTAAAATGAAGAAGAGAAACATAAAGCATGCTCATGCAAGTGAAAAGCATGGAATCAGAACTTTATTACTTGAAACACAGCAGTAAATGAGATCATAATTATTAAAACCAAACCAGATACTGACCAATGCAAGCTATGGATTATTAGTTCATTAGTCATATTACATTATAATATTGTCAACTTGTCCCAACTATTTGAAGTCGACTACATGAATCTTAAGTCTCCATTCCCATAACTTGAAACAGCAATTTCATGCCTCAGCCCCACCTTGTTTGGTCCTGCCGTCCTGCTTACCCTAATGCCTCAGAAACATAATATTTAAATGGTTTGCCTAGAATATCTGTACCCATTTTTGTTACTCCATAAGGTGCGTGATCATAATACTTTAAAGGTGTGTTTATAATTTTCACTCTTTTTGTTGCCTCGCCTTGCTCAGTTCTATTGTGGAATGATAGATAGGATGTCAAAACTTAGAGATCTTTTTGATATCCCCGTACATAATATATAAGAGAAAAACAATCAATTAGAAATCCAAGTCAATTTCCGACATGATCAACCAAGTCAAAATGATCATGGCAATTTTTTGCAGTTTCAATCTTTGAAGTTACCTGGTTCTTAAATAATGATCTAATTGGCAAATTTTTCATTCAAGCCAATCAAGGTAGGTATCATTAAGGAGCTCAACTACTATCTAGGTCATTCCATCATAAACAGTACTAAGATTTGTTAGATCAATGAAGCCCCCATTCTTGGTGTGTTGAATTTTATTCAGCATAGAAAGCAGATCTATTACTTTCAGCAGAATCCTTACATCAAACAAAATGCACACGTGGATTAGCAACGGAAGCTTAGATATTTAGTGAAAACAAAAATATGATGAGATACATAAATTCAATTCAACAAAACAATTTCTAATTTTTCATTGAATGGTTGAAAACACTATGTCACTGATTTGTCATTACAATTAAAGAATTATGTGGAAATGCTAGTTACCCCTAAATATTGCTTGCACCAATGTGATATGTTCATTCCATTCTCCAAATAGACAGCCTCACCGGGATTCACTGAAGGCGATCCTGAATGCTGCAACAAAAACATGGGAAGAAGACAATGTTTCCCAATTCCCATGTGAAAGACAAAAGAAAGGTCCAACATGAGTGCAATCATGAGATTCTCAGATCTTTATATTACCTCACAAAATTTGGGAACTGACATATGGGAGTTATGACAAAAGCATAAAACTCCAAGAAGTCCTGCATCGCCTATAAATAATTCTCCTACTGCAAAACAGAATAAGGTCAGCAACAAAGCAAACAAATAACAGCCCAACTTGACATGTCATGATCAAATCATTAAAAATGAACATAATCTAGAAATGAATAAGCCACAAAGATTGTTGTTGGCAAGATTAGCGATGTACATGATGTAAAACAAAAATATGGAGCATATACAGAGCGCAAGTAGTAGACTAACCGGTACTTCTACAGAAGACAAGGGGACGCCCTCTAAGATAAGAAGAATTATTATGTGAAATAGGAGACTTGGTATCAAATGAAACAATCCTTGAGGCATGAACATCCTTATTGGAGTTTTTGTCTGCATTTGCTGACCTGCCTGAATTACATAGTTCATCCCATGGAGCAACAGCAGTTCCTGTATTGTTGGACTGAGAGGATTGACAAGAAGCTACTTCAACATAGTCCCTCACATGATGAGAATTGCCCACTAATCGAACATTGTTGTGGAGAAAAGGAACTTTGGTGGAAGCAGGATTTGTTGTTGTCCTAGAGACAACAAAAGAAGAATGCTCATTCCAATTTCCCAGAGAGCCATTTCCATGGTTTTCTGGTAGAGGTGGAATATTTATTGATGGGACCACACAGCCAGTGCCAGTTAGAACCTTGTCATTGTTGATATGAATCTTAGCTATGTCCATTCTTGAATGAGGTAAATGTGAGAATTCATCAGATAGCAGAGCGAGAAATGAATTACCCAGCTCTGTCTTCCCCAATCTGTAGCCTAAGTTTAAATTACTAATGCCTGCAGTCTCCTGAACTCTTGCATGATCGTTCAAAACTGCCTCCTGTCTAATGAAAGAATGGAAATGATGCCTTGTGTTCTTGTGAACCTGCATGAGGCAATTGTTCAATAAAACTATTATTCTGTTGACGAGAATTGAAATTTCAATATTGGTCTAAACTGAAAGCCTCCAAACAATAACCATTCAGTACACCAGCACCTGATATACCAGTAAAATCAGCATATGAAAACACTCCAAAAGTTTTTTTTGTTTCTTTATTGATAAGTTCACACCATACTAAACAGTGAGCCATCAGGTGCCAACCTTTAGCTGCAATGGGATGCATGGACATTCGAGATCAACAATTGCATAAATTAACATGCAATATATGTAATGTAAAACTGTAGCGAATAGCTAAGACCTCAACCAGAAAGATTTTTCATGTTTTGCAAAGTTGCTGCACTTACACATGCATGCAATTGCATGAGTCCATTCAAATAGTAGCATGCAAATCCAGAAGCCTCACGGATAAATACTTTGTTGTGGCAACGTATTCACCACAGTGCACCAGAATGTGAGATCCATACAATTCCTCATAGTAGAAAAAAAAAATCATATCCCTCTGATATCTACCATTGTTGAAACAGTGGAACAAATGCTAACATTCCTTCTGTACCAGTTCAAAACAACAATACAAATTTATTTAAGTAGAATCATAATCCACTATTCTTATACAAGGGCATGAGGCTTCGAACAAGAGAATCACATTATTTAGATGGATGATTTATGAGGTAATGCTTTGATATCCCTGTTAACAGTAATTGGGACCATGTCTTCCCACCATATGAATGGAAAATTCTATAATACATTTGACTTACTACGTGTATGTTTCACTAAGCACAATGCCATAGTGTAGGCATTGAATTAGCTATCCTTTTACCAAACATATGTCAAGTAAAATAACTGATGTCTCCATGCATAGCAGGATAGATATTGGGTGTTAAACGTCTGCAATGCTTGGAGTCTTCATTTGGCCTCATCCGTATGACATTCCAAGACGACTCCAAACACTGCTATTAATCAAAATACCGAGTACTTAGGCTCACACTAGTGCCGACCCTAAGGTTCTTGGTAATATCGGTTAAGGAAAACTTAAGGAAATAGACTTACGAGTGTACTTGCTTCACCAACTTTCACTTCTACCGTTGCTACCGCTTTTTAGAGTGGCAGCATGTGCGTCGAAGTATCAAACAAAAAAGAACAAAAGACATTTGGTAATGCCAATAAAGCACTGCCAAATAGCTATAAATGAAGCATGCATTGTACGATTCACCTCTAAAACTTCAACCCCGTGAAGAAAAAACATCCATAAACGCCCAAATTGGGAAAATATTTGACCTTTGTATACTAGCTACTAATACGACCAAATAAAATGACAGAACCCAACAATCCTAGACCGGAAAGACAGAGCATCCCAACGCACAGCAAGCCAGATACCTGAGCCGCGGACGCTGGCGCTGGCGCCTGCGTTAAGTGCGGCGACCTCACCGCCTGAGAACCCAGCTCCGTAGCAAACAATGGTGACATCTGCGGCGACGAGACCACGCATTTGGAGAGCCAGGAATCATCCATCGCAGCTTACGTCCCTCCCTCCCACCTCTTCCCCATCACCTCACTCCCATGAAGACGGACACAACGAGCAAAAAAGGAGCGGCTTTGGCAGGAACGGCAGCGAGATAACGGCGATGGTAATCAACCGCGAGCAAAAGAGCAAGAAAGGCGCAAAAAAGGAAAGGTGCTCGACTGTCTACAACAGCGGAGACTGTGAGCGAGGAACAATAAACAGAGAGGAAGTAGAAGAGGGAGAGGAAGAAGAAAGGTGGAATTTTTAATGACAATTCTTGACCTTTCTCCCACTCTCATCGTTTCTTTTCACGGATTGGTGCCTCTGACTCCTGCTTTATCTGCTCTCTGCTCTACCGCTGCAGACTCCTTTTCCACCTCCGCCATGGAAGGGGAGAGAGAAGAGAGCAGGCGTCAAAACCCGTTTGAAAACTCCCCCAATGCTGGGCCATAATGGGTCCGACAAAACCAATCAATCCTAAGTTGGGTACAAAGGAGTGTGCTCCTGAGGCTGTCTCACGAAATGGAAATCATAGAGGAACAGACACGTGAGCGTAGAATTGCCATGTGAGCGGAGCCCGTCGTGCATTTTGGTCCGTCGGATTCAGTTTCTATTTTTTTACTTTTTGGTCCTCGAGATTTGTGTTTGAGGGGTTTTGGGAAATGTGAGGAATTTGATTACATTTTATCTTTTTGTCCTTTATTTTATTTTATTTTACTACATTGGTCGCAATTATTTCAAGGGGTGATTAGCAAAGAGCCCGGACCGGTTCCGGGTTCACGTCGGAAGCCCAAGGAACAGCGGGTCCAGGGTCCTGCCCGGTTCAATCCTATCTAGATTTTAATTTTAGCTTTTGAAGTGTATAGGTACAATTTTAAAATTACTAAATCGTATAGGGGTAGTTTATAAATGATTAAATCATGTATCCACTCTGATTTTTGCCTCTATTATTATTCTTCCAGTCGACTGATTATTTTAACTAGTCAAATCGATTTTACTTTTTATGCGATTTTGACTAATTCACACTCAAAAAACTACTCTACATATTTGGTCAAATTATTATTTGATGACAATTTTGAAATCAGGAGAACTAGGCAAGCACATAGTACTCGAAATGATATGAAACCAGTACTATATGCTCCCCTAGTTCTCCTTATTTCAAAAATGCTATCAAATATTAATTTCACTAAATATATTAAAAACAGTGATTTTTTAAATACGAATGGATCAAAACCGCCTAAAAAATCAAATTGATTCGACTGGTTAAAATAATTATTAGTACACCAGGTTAGTTTTGATGTAATCAAATAAGGTAGGTTAAATCTTGTTGTGTTTACCCTTGTGTCTAAGTGAGCGGGAGCTTATGAACACGTGAAGTCGAGCGAAAGACATACCTGACAAGAAGGATGGTGCAAGAATCGAGTCAATAGGCTCGGCGCATCCGAGGGATGAGAAGTCAGGGAAGAGTACACTAGCAGAGCAAGAAGCTCGCGCGCGGCGGTCGAGGGGTGAGAAGCCAAGGAAGAAGCTTGCTCAAGGAGAATGACGAAAAATGAGTTCGGGTGAGTCATATTTCGGAAGTCCAAGATCACTCAAGCGACTGGAGTAAAAAACGAGAGAAGTCAACGGTGGTAGGCTGATTTTGTGACGCCTGGGACTCGCGGACAACCCCACGATGCCTGGGGTGGGTTTCGTCATGTAGTCGTTGCGGAGAGCAATGTTAGCACGGTCCGGGTGCTTAGGAGCGGATAAATTCCTATCTGCATACCGTTGAAGAGTCGTTGCTAAAAAGGATAACGACATTCATGTGGAAGCGCCTGGATCCAGTCCAGGCGCCCGGAAGGTGTCATGGCACCAACCTGATAACTTCGATTAGGAGCTATAAATAGGGCACCGGTTTTGCTAATTTCGAACAATACACTTCTGTACAACCATTTTGTTCGAACTATAAGTTTCCGAACTTCATTTTCTTGTATGAGGCTTCTCAGCTTCCAACGTTTTGTTCGACAAGAAGACTTTGTCTACTGAGCTTATTTTCCTTGGAATAACAATCCCTTGATTGTGAATTAAGTAAATCTTGTTGTATCGTATTCTTTTTATTTGCTTTTAATTATCTTAAGTGTGTAATTATTTGAGTTAAAATATTGAGAAAGACTACTTTTAGATTTACAAGGCAATTTGTAGGATCGAGATAAGCGATAGAGGGGGTGAATATCGTAAAGAAAAAAATTTAGATTAATAATTAATTTATTCGAGTACGCAGCGGAAAAAGTAAAATGTAAAACAAATAGCAATGCAGAACACACTATTATTTTTACTTGCTTAAGAGTTTGGTCACGGCTCCTGCTGCAAGACCCACG
>JBBPFQ010106842.1:0-17349 GCA_037974815.1 Kaempferia elegans | reverse complement strand
ATGGATACTAAATTAGAATTATTGAGAAAAAAAAATAATCAAAATTAGCTTAACCGTTGAAAAAAAATAAAAACAAAAAAATCATCCCTAATAGCTCCGAACCGCCGATTAACTGGTGGTTCTTAGCCGTTGAAACCAACCTATTCCTAGCCGTTGGAGCCACCGGTTCCTAGGGGCAAAGCAAAACCCAAAAAATAAAAAAAAATAAAAGCCGCTAAACTGGCAGTTCAGGTGGTTCCAACGGGAAAAGGAAAACCCCAAAAAAAAAAAACAGCTAAACCAGTAGTTTAGGCGTTCAGCCCGTTGATTCAATACCCTCGGAATGTGAACCGGCCATGACCCGGTATCCTGCCTGGCCGGTTCTGGTTTGGCCCGGCTAATTGGGTCAACGACCCACCTTGCCCATTGACCTGGGCCGGACTAGGCTCATTGACGGGTCTAATTTCATGTGCGGGTCTAATCTGGATGCATCCGT
Source organism: Kaempferia elegans (assembly GCA_037974815.1). Lineage (NCBI taxonomy): Eukaryota > Viridiplantae > Streptophyta > Magnoliopsida > Zingiberales > Zingiberaceae > Kaempferia > Kaempferia elegans. The sequence continues at coordinate 16,874 of JBBPFQ010106842.1, read as the reverse complement.
TGAACTGGTTGTTTTGATTCTGACTTACAAAAACATTTGAGCATGAGACTTGGGCAACTACCAACCCATTTAATTCTTTATTTATTTTTATATACGATCTTATTAATTCTAGATTAAACGATCCGACTTCTCATATCATCAGCCAAGTAAATTAAAAAGAGTTCATATTTATCTGTCTGGAACGGTCAAAAGTGTTTGATTAATAGCTGGAGTTTAAACACTAAAATTCCTTCTCTATATTAAAAACTAATTTTCATTGTTAATTAATTAAATTATTTTGAATAAGTTATTATGATTCATTAGGTTAGATCAAATTGTCAAGTTCCCACCTAGTAATCCACTTTAATTTACTAAATCAGTAAAAAGGTCAACGTTTCATCAACAAAATTTAAAATACCTTCGTCTTCACTATATGATACTAGTTTTACTCTTTTAGTAAGTTTTGTTAACGTAATCTACGGTGGATTTCAACCAGATTCTGCCTAAATTCCAGTGAAGATCACATGGACTGGCAATGAAGTCAAACGATTGCACGCTCCTCCACGTTTCAAATCTCACACCCAACAAAACACTACGAATTTTGTGTTTGGGCCCCCATAAAATTTACAATGACAATTTTATCAAAATTTGATAAATGATTCAATATCCCATGTAAGGATAGAAAGAAAAAAAAATTATAAATATAGAATGTATATTATATTTAATAGATATAGATACATCCAACAGCATATCTTTATATTAGAATTCAATCTGAATCCAATTCGAATTCAACTAATTATCATTTTTATATGGGATGATCACTTGATTAGAGCAGGATAGACCTGCTATAATGATGGATTAATTTCAAACGGTGACTGAAAGGAGGATTAGAGTGAGCGTACTCACTTTTGATACATCGAATATTTGTATTTGGAATCAATTTCCTCCTCTATCTGTTCCTTCCTTCGATTTCGAATCCGTGATGAAGAGAGCAGCAGCGCATTGTGGCAGCAACTCCATAGCTTTCCGGCAGCTCTGTCTCTTCCTCCTCGCCATCACCATCCCGTCCTCCGTCTTCATCTTCTGGTCTCGCCCCGCCTCTACTCCCTGCTACATCGATGCCGACGCCGCCGCTGCGGCCGTCGAGCAGAATAGGTCCTTGGACATCCTCGCCTTTTCCTCCTCCCTCAACCAACTTTCTTTCTCCGGCCGCCCGCCGCCGCGGCTCCTCAAGATCGCCCTCTTCGTCAAGCGCTGGCCGCAGCGCAATCGCGCCGGTGGCCTCGAGCGCCACGCCCTCACGCTCCACCTCGCCCTCGCGGGACGAGGCCACGAGGTGCACGTCTTCACCACCAAATCCAACGCCACCGTGGGCGACTCCGCCGGGGCCGCCGCATCCCCCCTGATCTTCCACCCCACCGACCCCTCCCCTGCCGGCTTCCTCAACCAGGCCCTGGCGTGGGAGCAGTTCCGCATCCACAACGCCACCGGGCGGCCCTTCGAAGTGATCCACTCGGAGAGCGTCGGCGTCCTCCACGGCCGCGCCCGCGGCCTCCGCAACCTCGCCGCGTCCTGGCACGGCATCGCCTACGAGACCATCCACTCCGACGTGGTTCAGGACCTGCTCCGCGGCTCGTCGGAGCCGAGGAGCCCGATCGTGGCGGAGCGGCTCGCCAAGGTGATCGAGGAAGTCAAGTTCTTCCCCCGCTACGCCCACCACGTGGCCACCAGCGACCACGTCGGGGACGTCCTCAAGCGGGTCTACATGATCCCGGAGGAGCGCGTCCACATCATCGTCAACGGCGTCGACGAGAGCGTCTTCGGGCCCGATCCGAAATCGGGAACAGAATTCAAGGCCAAGGTCGGCGTGCCGACCGGCGCGAAGCTGGTGATAGGAATCGCGGGGAGGTTGGTGAAGGACAAAGGTCACCCGCTGATGTTCGAAGCTCTGAAGAAGGCCTTCGAGGAGGAAGAGACGTTCCGAAAGGGGAACGTCTTCGTTCTGGTGGCCGGAGACGGCCCGTGGGGCGACAGGTACAGAGAGCTGGGCCGGAGCGTCATCGTCGTGGGGCCGCTGGAGCAGTCCGAGCTCGCCAAATTCTACAACTCGCTCGACGTTTACATTAACCCGACGCTGAGAGCGCAGGGGCTCGACCACACCTTCATAGAGGCGATGATATCGGGAGTGGCCGCCGCCGGCACGAGGTTCGCGAGCATCACGGGGTCGCTGATAGTGGGGCCGGAGGTGGGGTACACGTTCCTGCCGACGGTGGAGTCGCTGACGGCGTGTCTGTCCAGGATCGCGGCCGACGGGAAGGAGGCGCTGGCGAGGAAAGGGGAGGCGGCTAGGAACAGAGCGTTGAGGCTGCACACCGCAACCAAGATGTCCCTCGCTTACGAGAGGCTGTTCTTGTGCATAGCCAAGAGGTCACCGGCGGTCAAGGGCGACGACGACTACTGCAAATACCCACTTCCGTGGGATTGAATTGGAATGCTGCGGCAGACAAATTACCATTTGTGGCATTCCAGCCAATTAATATGCTTTAAATACTCAAATTTATTACATATGTTCAAATAAATGTATTTAAAGGATAGTTGGGCACTAGAGCATCACGAAAAAAATGTAAGGTCGATAAGTATATATATGTAATTTCCACTGAGTCTCACCAAGTCTACATCTATTTCAAATATTTCAATCAATACGGCAGAAGCTACCGATTGTTTTTAAGCACTTCCAATGCGTTTCCATAAATGATCTATATTTCCGTCTGCGAAGAGAATCCATCATTAGTTCCAGAGTCATCATCTCCGGTTTGTTGATTCATGGGCACCTCAAGTATGGAGATAGTTCGCAGCCATCATCAGTTCCAAAGTCATCTCAGGTTCAATGTGAAACTCGGTTTCCTTTCCACTGTCAGGTACAGCATCCAAATGGGTAGTAAGCCCAAGTTAACAGACAACATCTTATATTGACAGACAGAATCATATAGTTCTCTATTTTTGGATCAAAAACTTGAGCAAGCAGTGAAAGGATAGGTGCACGTGAATTTGAGTTTTAGCTCACTGATCATCCAATTCTACCCTTTTAAGCATGAAAATGAAACAAGTCATAAATTATTTCAAATTTCCTGTATGCAACTGCTTTTAGTCAGTGGGATAGCTGGAAATATCAATTCAGATCAGCTGGAAATGCTAGATTTGCTAGGCGACATCAATACATTAGATTGATCAGTTTCCATCAATCACATAGCAGAAGTTTTGGGGAGATTAACATTTTAGTGTTGCCATATCAATGCTAAAAGGTTATGAGTTGCCAACGTGTCAATTTGACATTAGTGATAACAGAAAAACCATCCATGACCGAAAGTGATTATGATGATAAGAGTTGTATCATTCGAGAAAAGACTCCCAATGGTCCGTCCCATTATCCTCAGGATGACTATACAAAGGAGAAAGCAAAACAAAATAAGCTATTGGTTAAGGATTAGGAAGAAATTGAGTTTTCCTATTCAGGCTGCAATAATTGTCAAGACACAACAACAAAAGCTGAGAGTCCCAGCTATTTGGGTTCAGCTAAACTACTGCAAGTATGTGAAAGCTAAACAAAAATCACACTAGATGATAAAGGAAGACACTCCCTTGAACAGAGTTGAGAAGTTTCAAATGCAACATGCCTAGATATGTTTGTTAAAGAATCAAATGACTTCTGAATTTCCTGTGGGAAGGGAGGGAGATACATACGAGTAATGGAAATGCTGAAAGAAACAACTGGAAAAAACAATTTCCCATTTGAGCAAAGTTGCTTCTAGTAAAATGAAGGAAAAAGCTACACAAAGAACGTTGCTTTCCTTTTTCACTCTCTCTCATAGGAAACACTAAGGATGTACAGAGACAGAATTACCACAGATTAGTTAAAGACAATTATGAATTTTCTTCCGCAAACAGGCCTTCATCTATTAGTTGTAGTATACAACACTAGCGTAGATAAGTTCAAACTGACAAGTCTATCATCCATAGGTGCTCAATTTTAAATGCATCTATAGCTGGGCATCATTGGCAACTTTTTGTTCCAAAAAAAAAAGGAAAAAAAAGAGAATAAGAATACTAATTTGAACAACTCCAAACCAAAAACTATATTTATGTCCTTTACGGGACATAGTCAGCATCAAAAATGAATTAGAAGAAATTACCAATAGAACTCGATCAGGAGCTTAAATGAAAGAAAGCAAGATGGGCAGAATAAGAAGATTAGTTGTGGCCCAAAATGGTCAACTTTTCCCCTCAGCTACGTAAGGTATAAAATGCAATAAGCAGATGGCAAAATTCACCACCTATTTTTCTTTTTTTTTTCTGTTTGAGAAGGATTAAACTGAGTTAAATGAAATTGGTAAATGTTGTCAACAAATATAAATCTCATTAGAAACAAACTAACGGGATTCTAAAGTGTAATATAAAACCCCAATTTATTAAATGTTGTTTATCAATGGGAATTAGCAATTTAGCATATAACACCGAATATTAGATATCTAGGAAAACTATCACGAGGCTTTCTACTATTAATACTTAGAACTTGCAATTATTATTGTTTCCATAAAAATTGTATGATATAAGCTCATGACATGAAAAATTCACATTGCATGTTATTATATTTTCAACAATCATGGAAAACGTTATAATAACTTTACAGTAAAAATTAATTCAACAAGAATCTACGTTTTTTCTCAAAGCTTGACGGCTTGACTAAATAATTTCTGTAAAATGATGAAAGCACTGAAATTCCAATTATAAGGAATTGCAAAGAGATACAGCAATTCAATATGTTAGAGGCATTAGATTCATAAATTTATCAGTCTAATGGATTTAGTCCCACATTAATACTATTAGGTATGAGTTTATAGACATCCAAATGTTATCTCATAATATGATACAATACAATATTTTCGATCCCCAAATTTCACATGGTATCAATGTGGGTAAAAATACCCACTATTCTTCAGTCAGACCACCTCAGAATGGGCAAGTGTGGACCTCTACTATACAGCTCAACTGGCTTGCGATATAATTTAACAGAACTCCAACTCATTCTCTAACCAGTATGTAGGCTTGCATTGACCGCAGGCTGACAGCAACTATACTTGTTGACCACAGTAATATCAAAGCCCCTTTTCTAAGGATCGCTTTTCTAAATGAGGTGTTCTCCTGAAGAGGAGGACGTCGACCTCACATCCTCATCTCTCTATACTGTTTGACTGACCCCTCTTTACTGCATGCCCACCATCATTTAGGTGAGTGCAGCCTCCACCCACAACCCAACCGCTTAAGGCGCATGCCTACTACAACATGGAAGTTCTTGCAACCATCATGTTGTTTACGCTGCAACCACCAACTAGCCATTCTGCTAGCAGCAAACCCACACAGAACACATCCTTGTCCAGTACTACCAGACTTAGATCTCCCAAGACTAGTAAGCAAATTACCTCTTCTTCATACATTCATCAGTGACTTCATTTTCTAGCATTACAGGATCATTCTTCCAGGATTATGGCTGAGAGGAGGAAGAAACGAGACCCAATAGAGGCAATGTTGGAACCAGGTGAAAGAGAGCATTTCCACTATGGACCTCTGATCTCAACCTGACCACCAGCCTCTACATGCTGCAAGGACTGCAAGGGGCATGAACACCATCATTACTAGATGCAACTCTCAACCTGACCTTCTATCACCACTGGCTGCAAGGACTTCACAAGGATGCAAGCACGACCACTACCATCCTCTCTCATGATTCAACAGTCTGCTTATGATTGCACCTCATGGATGTGGGCATTGCTAGCAATACCCTCTACTTGTGATCTGACAAACTACCATTGACCACGCCTTATGCAGACATAAATATTGCAACAACCTGCCTCTGCTCGTAGCTTGACCATCTGTGTACCATCTCTGGAACTACTAATCATAGGAAGAAGGGATCCTTAGTTGCGTGCTTTGTTAACTCTTTATGTTTTGTTTCTCCTATGATTGTGCATCATGTTTCCATTTTATTTTCACGGCTAGTTTATATTTTTCTTATGAAAATACATTGGCATTTACATTAGAAGGGCATTGATGGTATCTGTAGTCCAACTTGAGGAGTGTTGGAAGTATTAGATAATAGGATTAACATATATCGTTATAACATAGGATGATGCAATACAAATATTTTTTATCCAAAATTTTCTACAAAATGTACAAATTTCACAAGTAGCAAACAAACAATTGGTCTAACTATGCATTCAACGATTACTAGGGTTCGTAAACACATGCTAGCAGATCAATTTTCACAACCCTGAGGGAAAGGCAAATCATAATCACGCAATAGAACAAGAAATAAAGGTAAACGTAAGGGAAAAGAACCTTTGAAAATCAAGATTCCAGTAGAAGTATTGGCAGATTTTTTCCAGGATAGGCGTGCTAATCTCTGGAAAGGTCACAACTCCCAGTTGCGTCTCCGCGAAACCACCTGCACTACCGGAGAAACTTTCAGATCTACTCCACAAAAGACCAAGAAACAAGAAACGTACGGGGAATCGACGTTAAGGAAGGAGGAGCGAAGAAGGAGACAGACCGGGGGAGGTAAGCATGTTGCTGATCGTCTGGGAGACCATGGCGGCCTTCTTGTCGATGACGAACTCGAATCCCTCGGCGCTTATCAGCTTCACCATCTCTCCTCCATTCCTCGTCTTCTCCTCCCCCTCCGTCTCCATTGCCCTCGATCGCCACCGATGCTGTGACCCGAACTGAAGAAGCAGCATCAATTTATACGGATCGGGTATAATTGATTCGGGCAAGAAGACGATGCCAACACAGATTCGGCCCAGTGGATTGCGGGTCCTAGACCCGATAACCCGATACAGATAAAGGTCCAAATAGAAAGGCTATTCAAGGCTCAAATCAAATGTTCCCGTTTCTCGGTCGGCCGTTCATGTCTTCCTTCTCGCCTCCCGAAAACGCCGGGATCGCGGTCCTTCCTTCCACCGGATTTGGCTTCAGGTGGGTGGTATATTTCTCGTTCGATCATGTTCTGATGGTTGTGGTTCATTTTGCTACAGTTTGAGATGGATTGAGTTCAGGTAATAGAGAGGGGGAGGAGGAGGAATGGCGCATCGAGTGGACAATGAGTACGACTACCTGTTTAAGATTGTTCTGATCGGAGATTCTGGCGTGGGGAAATCCAACATCCTCTCCAGGTTCACGCGCAACGAGTTCTGCTTGGAATCCAAGTCCACCATCGGCGTCGAGTTCGCCACCAGGACTCTTCAGGTACTCGACGAATTGCTTGCGTTCCTTTTCTGCTCCGAATCCTGTGCGTGATAGAGAGATGCATGCGTGCTTGCAAAATTATTTACAAAAGCAATTGTTCATCCTAATGCTCGAAAAGAAAGCTGCTTCCTATTATTTTGTTCAAATTTTGTTCCGTCTAGTGGGTGGAGCGGAAGAGTGAATGAGTTACTCAAGATAACTGGTTCAGAGATTTAACTTTCAAAACCTTAATCTTTCGTGGAGGTTGTGGAAAACCAAGGATAGTTCAATTCAATCCAAATTGTCAAGGCTTGCAAGTGAGAATCTTTTGATACTTATCCAAGAATATCTTGCTTAGGCCTAATATTCTAACCAGGAAAGCGAACCACCGAGGAAAAAAGAGGATATAGACAAATAATAATAGTGAAAAAGTGATAGGAAATATTTCTCTTGCTTTGATTTTCTTTGAGGGAAGGAAAAAATTAGAATTTTCCTTGTGAAAAAAAATATTTTAGATTTTTTAAAATCAAATTTGAGCTTTATTACACACGAATAGTATTGTCTTTTCTGCATAAATCCAGTGAAAACATATTTATGTTAAATTGGGAAAATATTTTCTCATTTTTCACTTTTCTCCCTCCATTTTCACTGAAAGAAATGGAGTGAAAGTGCAAATGGAGAAATCCTTTTACCACCTTATTTTCTTTTGTATTTCCTTCACGGGAAATATGGTCACGTGAGACTAAGTGAAGAGATGAGTTTGTACTCTTTCTTGCTCCTCAATCTCATTGGATGGAGTCACTCTGCTATCATGTAGAAGACTAAGGAAATGCCTTATCTAATTTAAAATTCCTTGTGGAGGAGGCCCCTTGATTTTTAAGCTTGCCCAAGAAGATCCCACTTAAATCATGTGGAAAAGGAATAGATGTCTCTTATTACTCCCTTAAAATCCCCTAGTCCAAGATCATCATCATTGAGATATTGACTCTAATTGCACATAAAAGCCCAATGCAAATATAATTCAATCTAAATTGCCAAAATACTTAGGTTGGTGTTTGTAAAATCAGACCAGTCAACTATTAGCTAAGTAGCTAACCAAGTTGATTATATTAGTTAACTAAGAACAAAGAATAATTTGATTTATTGCAAAATAGAACACATCAGCTGAACTAGATTTTTGACTAGTCAAATGGAAAAACTATGATCGAAGTGGATGATTGATTAAACCCTAATCTAGTTTTCAAAATACCAACTTAGGTGTTGGGGTCTCTTGATTCTTAAGCATGTCCGTGGAAGATGTAACTTATCATGTGTGATAAAAGTGAATTTGTGTCTCTTACTATCTAATACTTTCTCATTCTCAATATCATTAGAGTTGATAAACTAAATTTGTTCCATATAGATGTGTCTCAGTACTTAAGTATGCATGCCAAAATCTCACTTAATCATGTGAGACTAAGAGAGTGTCTCTTACTCTGCCAGTCTCAACATTGTCAAAAGTTAGAGACTAATTTTGCTACCACATAACAATATAACTATCTAAGTAGACACTCAATTCAATCTAGATGTAAAAGGTAGACACTCAATTCAATCTAGATGTAAAGGTAATTAATTGAAGATCTCATGGTATGTAAGCATGCCTTAAAGGCTTTTACTAATATTAGTGGATCCAAGGGACCCCACCATAGTTAGATTTTCAACTGATACTTGGACTTTTTATCTAACTCATTTGTACTCATTTTGGATACTGACACACGTAGACACTAACACCCAAGTGAAGATTAAATATTTCTATTAATCACATGTGAAATACAAATTTAGAAATAGTTATGCCAGATATTGGATATGCACATGGATTGAATACTCAACTCGAGTTTGAGTAACATAGGATTTCTTTAACATTTGCCCCTTTGATGATTTAGACGAAGTAGGGTGCCCTTTTGATATTTGTGCATCATATTTCACCTGTTCAGACATCAAATTCTTAGATTTGCCTCATAAACCATATGGGATTAGGGCTAAGTATAGAAGATGGCTCTCTTCTGTTAATCTTTATTCTATTTTCATTGATTTATAAGGATTATGTGCACTATTTCTGCTGAAAAATATGAATGATAAAAGGTTGGTTTGTCCTTAATTATCTAGGATTATTGTTTGAATCATAAAATTTAATGAATTGATTTATGCCATAAAACAAATCTTGTGAAAGAAAAAAAGATTGAACAAAAAGGAATAATATGGGAAGCCTTTTTCTTTCAGTTAGTGTTTCTTTTCTTTTTCTGACATCGTTATCGTTGTATTGATGTGTGATCTCTATAACTGGCTATAGACTCAAGGTAAGATTTATGCCAACCTAGCTTGAACCAGTCATGTAAATGGTTCATGAATGTATGCTTTAACATGGCAATTGGCAATAGTTCAAATCCAAAAGGGCTCTTTGTGTGCCTGTGCTGATGGTCGTGTTATACCCAAAATTATTGCCATCAACCTTTTCTGTTATTCTGATTCATTAGGCAACATCAAGCTCCTCATTTCAGATAATATCCTTATGCAAAATTTAATCAGTAGCAAATACCATAATGATTCGTTCCTTTCTAGTTTTCCATTTTTAGTATTGTTAATAAAGTTACTTGATCTCATAAACAGCTAGAGGAGAAGACAATCAAGGCTCAGATATGGGACACGGCTGGGCAGGAAAGGTACCGAGCCATCACCAGCGCTTACTACAGAGGTGCAGTTGGAGCACTCCTGGTCTATGACATAACAAAGAAGCAAACTTTTGAAAATGTTCAAAGGTGGTTACGCGAGCTGAGGGACCATGCCGACTCCAACATTGTGATCTTGATGGTTGGGAACAAGGCAGACTTGAGGCATCTTCGAGCAGTCACAGAAGAGGAAGCCCAGATGTTAGCTGAGAAGGAAGAGATTTCTTTCCTGGAGACATCAGCTTTGGAGGCACTTAACATAGATAAGGCATTTCAGACTATTTTAAAGAATATTTACCAGATAATGAGTCGAAAGGCGCTTGCTGCTGCAGAGGCAGCAGGAACAGTTCCCAGCCAAGGCATGACCATCAATGTATCGGATTCCGGTGGATTGACAAAGAAAGGTTGCTGTTCAAATTAGCTAATTTGCCTTTTGTGTGGGTGATTTGCCCGGAAATTTGGATCCGCCCAAGGTGGTAACACAATTATTCAATAATTGTTCATTTATAGTTTATTCAGATCTGCATTGAAAAGTCTCTTGTTTCTTTTGTTCTGGAGGCTATGAGATGCAGATTTCCTTTTCCATATACTTGATTCTCACTAAAAAGTAAATGAGCGCATAAGCTCATTTGGATATAGACTCTGTAAATTTCAAGTTTTTGTACCAGTAACACTGCAGATATTTGTTCATCTCTAGAATGTTTGTGGCAAAAACTTGCAAAGCAAATAATATTCTCCTGCAGATATTTGTTCATCTCTAGAATGTTTGTGGCAAAAACTTGCAAAGCAAATAATATTCTTATCCATGGATGAGGTACTTTAAATATGATTAGTCATGCATAAACATGAAGGCCACACATCACATGACTAAGCTTCCAACAAATTTGATTTCATACAAGCTTATCAAGCATTATTACAAGATATTTTTTTTTGCTGCGATTTTTTGTACAGTTTGTGCTGCCTCTGTTTATCTTTTTATTTAGCAACTCTTATTATCCTGAAGTGCGAGGGAAAGGAATAAAGGTGGAAGAAATTCCTTTTGGAAGAGAAAGGAGGAAAGGAGAAAATATAAAAAAAAAATACAATTGGCAGCTTCGACGGCCGTGATTGATGACCCGACCGCAAGCCCATGGTGGCCTAGCCGTGATTTGTGGTCAGGCCAGAGCTTGTAGTCACAATTCACGGTCAAGCCCTGTGCTATTTGTGGTCTGGTTGCGAGCTTGCTAGCTTGTGACCATGATTCACAGCCATGTCGCGAATAACTGATGGCTATTTGCTGCTTGGCCATGAGTTTGTGGCCTGCAAATTGGTCTACTACTGAAATGAGACTTCAAAAGCTATGGATTTAAAAGCATAACAAAAGATGGGAAAACTCAATCGTCTTCTTAAAAGAAATGCAACAATATCGATAGAAATTTATTTACCTTGCAAATTAAATATACGACGTGGTTGCTTGATATTGTGATCATCATTGACCGCCAAGAAGAATATACAACTCTTTGAGAATGTATAATTGTAGGTATTATGACAATTTATTTAATCGATACAAATTGTGATCCGGACCTCCCAAATTAGTATTCAATAAGTAGCTTCAATAGTATTGGATTTTAACAAATTAGTATTCAATGATTTGCATTCTTAACAAATTGGTATCCAACGATTTGCGGCCTGGCTATGAGCCTATGAATCACGACCATCGTGATTCACGGCCAGAGCTCACAACCGTGACACAGCTACAAGCTCACAGCCAAGCCAATGCAGTGGCTCACGGCTGCGAGTTTGCATGTTGTTGGAGATGCAAGTTTGTAAAGGAGTAAATTTCATTTTAGGCACTTGGATTTTCCTAAGACTAGAATGATTGAGCTATCATATGCTGTTGGAGATGTGCTGCTCTTGTCTTAGGCAAAACATCTTAATCTTTGTTCTTGCTAATGATACTTTGGATGAGCAGGGTTCCTTTTTCTTGCAACTAAACAGCTAGCAGATGTTCAGGCGCAGGAAGATGTACCTGAAATTATGAATTAACCCAGCAGGAGTTCCAAATGGTAGGCATTAAGATAGTTCTGTATCACCTTGGAGTTGCCTCAGATGAGGTATGTAATTCTGTCTGTGAATATATTCCTTACAGATTGATTAATTGAAGGTGAATTACTTTTTATCCTCAATTTTGACATGTTTGAAATCTATCAAAGACAATTTACACTGACTTGATACTTGACATTTCAAATATATCCAATCATTAACTGGCTACCTCCTTCTCGTTAAATTTCTAATGTAGCACGCTGTGTGATTACATACGTTTTCTCCTGGTAACAAGCAGTGCGAAGGGCTGGAATCGAATAGGCAATTGGCAATCTGCATGGCCTCAATGACTAGGTTGTGGTAAGTCTTTAAAAAAGATGAGCAGTTATTCACATATTGCTGTTGCACTTTCTCATCCTTACCACACCAGCAAATTATAATTTGACGTTTCTGGGGGATCACTAATTCATGTCAAAATATAGATCATGTCGTGCTTACGCTATGGATAATGCAAAAGTAAGACGAAGATGAAGCAACGATCAGCACTGTTGCACTTCAAGATGATGTGCCACTGGCTAATGGTTTCGCATTGACTGCAGTTATTTATCCATGTCTTCAACATGGCCAATATCCGGTAAGTTATCCTACCTTAGAGTGTGCAAATTCCAAATTGCAGGGAACAAACACCAAAAACTAGACATCTATCTTAAGATTTTGGCTTGAGGGTAAGTTTATTGTGTTCATGATACTAATGGATGGTGTTCCTAGACAGACCTGAGTTTCTTTGTATATTAGCATCACTTCAATTAGATTGTTAATGTGAAAAAAAGAAATGATCTTTATTAAGAACTAGATTGCTAGGCATCACAGATTTCTATATTTTCAGTCTTAAGTATCATAGTTGTATGTGATATATTCACAGTTGGATTTGCTCATCATGAAACTATGGAAAACATATTTGTATTATAGGCAAAAAAGAGCTGCTGTCTTTATCAGGTGAGCAAAATATAAATGCACAAAGTAATTATCAACCCAACTTCTTTAATTTCCGATTAGTTTGGCACTCTACATATAGGACTGACTATTCATGGTTCCATGGCATGAACAAAGGGGGGAAATGATCACAATGAAGTATGAACTCTCTTCGTAACATAGATCTTGATATTACATTGAATTGATATTGTGCACCTTCACTGCAGGTTCTCATGCAGTGGTAGATTGAGCATCTTGCTACTAAACAAAGCAGTGCTTCTGTTCCTTCTTGCCAGTGAAGAGACAGTCGAACCCGTGGAGGTTTTCTTCCATGTTGTCCTGCCATGGAACCTTGATCTGTTGCAGTGCTTTTGTATCGAATTGAATCCGTGGTCACCGGATGTCTTTAACCTCTTTCTTCTGGGATTCACTTGTTTCACAAGATCTTCAATGCATCTAGCATCAGATAGAGATCTAAAAGACTCTGATTTCCCCTCAAAATACTTGGACAGCCCTCTCCTGCAGATTTGACAGTTTCAACCTCATTAGCTGATGAAACATTGAAGAGTTTGTATTGTAAACTGATAATTCAGTACTTACTTGATTGGGAGCTCGTCCACGAGTGAAGATAAATCAAAAGAAGATTGATTTGGATCAAATTGTGATGCATTTGATGACAGGGAAGACGACCAGCTTGGAGATGTGGAGGTTGCATCATCTGTAAGATCCGACGATGTCGACAAGATGGATTCATCAGAATTCCCATAAAATGATAAAGATTCACACCTCTTATCATCATCATAATCATCATCAATTCTCTTCAAACAGAGGCCATTGGTAGCAGCATCCTCAGCACCTTCACCCATTTTACAAGCAGGGGATGATGCAGGTGCCATCTTCATATGAATCAACAAGTAGTAGATGGAGATCAAGTGGAAATGGAAACAAGTTTTATTGTTAGTTATTATTTTCTGCTTTTGCGGGCTTTCTCTTATATTGTGTCGTGGTGCCATGGTCCTTGGTCATTGTCTTTTAGAGGATTAGAATAACATGTCTCCACCTGCTGTTGATTAGGGAGAGTTTGTGGATAGGATGAGGAACATGGATAGAAGAGACCTCCATCATCCATATCTGCCACGTTTTATTTTATTTTATTCTTTTCTGATTTCTTTTCTATCGATTTTCACTGTAGAAAATATTATTATTATTATCATTATTTTAAACATTGCTAAAAAAATTTCAAACCGGAATTCATGGCCGCAGGAACTGACGATTGCTAATATTTCTAGAAGTATTTTGAGTGTGTTAATTAGGGGTACAGACGAATTGGAGTGAGTTGGATAATAGAGAAATACTAATATTTAAGCTTGAGCTCTGAAAATATAAATAATATTGATTCGAAAAAGAAATTTGAGTTTGATTAAGTGGTTTGAATTTTGATTTTTAATATAATTGGATTACAGTTTTAAATGGTTTAAATTTGAATTATTTTATACAACCGAATTAAAACATATAGAGTTTAGCTCGTCAGTTAGATCGATCATTGGAATAAAAAATCTTTTGTTTTTTTTGTTTTTGAATGGACGCGTAGGGGATGCCTTTTTTTTTAGTGTTTTATCCCACTAGCATCTCTAACTGTTTTCAATATACTATTCGACATTATTATTTTCTGTCACACGTATTAAATCTTAAATTGGACAAATTTATCTTATAGTAGTTACTAAACCGTAGCTATTATCGTAGTCATAGCAGCTACAGTTCATAGCTATTATAACATGAATGCTGTTGAACAAGATTAATTTAACATTTATAAAATTGTAATTGTTACAACATTATAGTGGTTACTGTTTAATAACTGCTATAATATGAATGTTGTTAAATAAGATAAGTCTATATTATAGTAGCTACAAATATAACTGATATAATGTGAATATTATTAAATATATCAAATCCATATAGTAAGAGATAATAATGACAGACACTACATTAAGGACAACTTTATCATTTTATAAAGGGGTTGGCAGGGAGAGAATTTTTTTTTATTAATAAAAATGCCACATATTAAAAAAAAACTCTTTTGTTTTTTTTGCCTCAAATTTAATAATTATAAATATGAATAAAATATTTTTTAAGTCACGAGCTGGCTTAAATTCATTTGCACCTTTACTCTGCTGGATAATAAAGTAAAAAAAAAAAGGATAAAAAAGCATTGACCTAGATTAACTATGATATCTCTATCCAAAATCTCCCCTCCACATATATATATTCCTTTCAAAAAGATGTTGTTCAAATTGTAACGCAAGCTCGACGGAGACTCGCCTTAATCTTATTCTCACCCAAATGCATATCTTAATGGCTGCCAAAGGGAAAAAAAGTAGTCCCATGAAAGCTACTCATCTGCCTAACCCTATGACTACCTATATAGCTAGCAACAACACCTCATCTAATCTTCTTCTTCCTGTCAAACAATTGGAATCATTCTTCCCAATCTCCAAACATTGCATTAATTGCATGTCCTTTTCGCCTAAGCAACTCTGGGAATTTTCAATCCAAGAAAACACAGCTTTTGCTTTCGGTTCTGTCAGCCAAAATGAAATGTCTCGAGAAAGATTCTAAATGATCAATTAAAAAATTTATAAAGGAGAAGACTAAATGTGGTGGAGTGCTTGGAAGTAGATGGATAAATATGGTGGATGAAGGTCAGTTCGACATCAAATTTTAGGGGCAAATAATAATAATAATAACTTTTTCGAATCGATTAATCCTGAAAATAACTAGTTCAATCCCATGGAACATATTCACACATTGACGGGTAGTTCATCATTTTGTATAGACATGATGAAAAAGGTATGCTTGAGTATTATATAAAATGAGTGATTGTTTGGACCCTTGATTATAACCCGGGTAGCTATTAACGCGGCTCCTCTACTGGGAGAGTCACATAAGTGATGAGAACTATGGATGGGAGACGTCTCTGAGCTCGTTAAATTATTCATGCTAGCATTGCATATTTAGTTTTCGCTTCTGGCCTATTTTATTTTATAATTTAGGTGTTTAAACTTTAAATCTTGGAGTTTATTTGTTCTCTAAGTGATAACATTTATATGGTCAATTTGATTTATATATTGAAGTGACTATTCTACTTAATTTATTTGGCAAACCAAATTTGGTCGATTCACGTTGCTCAACACATTCAACTATTTTGATTTAGTACATCTATCTAACTTAGTCAACTTTTTGAAGTTGACCACTTTGCTAGCCTACTTGGTCCAACTATTTTTGAAGTTTTATCTTCAATTTAAATGGAGCGAGGGGAGATTTATTAATGAAAAGAAAATAAAAGAAAAAAAAAGGAGGATAACTTACATTCTGATTTGAAGTCTAAGAAAATAATTCATTTGAGCGGTAAGAGAGGGTAAAAATTTTCCTTCCTCCTCTTACCTTCTGCCCTTATCTCCTTCTCAAACAAGGATAAACATTACCTTTCTTTATTTATCTTTCCCTTACCTCCTTCCAAACAGATGATTAGTCTCAAAATTATAATTTTCATAGGTAAACATAACAAATCTTTTCCCCTCTTAATGGATGGGTTAGGTATTGAAGTTTTAGTTGGAATGACCATTCCATCTGAATCATAGATACATCAAGTGATCATGAAGTCATGCATGTCCTCCAATCTCTACGATGAAATATTTGTGTTGCCAATTTAGAGATAAATTTATTTATATCGTAAAATTCGTTGCTAATTAGCAACGATTGCTTGTTTTGTCGCAAATATGTAGTTACTAATATACAACGAAATTTTTTTGTCGCTAAACTTCATCACTAAATTAGTATTTTTTTTTAGTGCCCTAGCTGTGGCTAGCTCATTAACCCTTATCTACTGATACAAGTCTATCACTTAGGAGAATAGGAGCT
>JBBPFQ010105751.1:0-17350 GCA_037974815.1 Kaempferia elegans | reverse complement strand
AACTACAAATGTGGTGAACTAATGCGTCCGCTCTCTTATATAAATCTGCATGCAATCTCTCTCATACATACACAACATGGTGTTATTTAAAAAAAAAACAGTACTGCATAGTGTTATTTTTTTCAAAACAACACCACGTATAGCTGTTTTTTTTAACAGCTACACGTGTAGCTATTTAAAAAAAACAGTTATATGTATAGTTGTTTTCAAAAAACAAAACAACTATATGTGAAAACAGTATATCTGTTTTCAAAAATAAAAAAGTATTGCATGATACTGTTTTGAATAAAATAGCACCACATATAGATGTTTTTTTTTAAATGGCTATAAAACAGCTATACGTAGTATTGTTTAAGAAAACAGCTCAGTCTCGTGTTGTTTTGAAAAATAAAAATAGCATGGCATAGTGCTATTTTATATTTTGAAAACAGCTATACGTATAAGTTTTTTTTCTTTTTCAGAACAACACCACGTATAGATGTTTTTGTTTTGTTTTCTGAAAACAATTATACGTGGTGTTGTTTTTTTTCAAAATAGCACAATGTAGTGTTGTTTTAAAAAAAAATCACACTATGCATGCAGGAGAGATATTACATGCAGATTTGTAGAAGAGAAAGGGACGCGTTAGTTCGTCACGTTTGCAATCACCCATATAAGGGTGTGCAGGCTAAAATTTCTGTATGGGTATATAAAAGAGAATTTTTTTTTCAAAATCTACTAACTATTTTTTTTATATTAGAAAGCTAAATAAATGTTTAATATATTTTTAAAATTATATATATATATATATAATATTAATTTTAATATATTTTTATTGAATGATGATAGTTGGATAGAAAGAAATAAAAATTATAAGTATAGCAGATATCCGATGCTTTAATGGGCATGAGTATATCTATCGGATATCCTATACCCGATGGGTATGAAAACGAAAGATATAAAATTCAGGTATACCCGATGGGTATGAAAACGAAAGATATAAAATTCGACCTGAAATCGATCCATTGTCATCTGTTGATACATTGAGGTTCACTAACAGTTCGAGACTTTTAAACTGTGTATTTCGAGATATTATTCACTGGAATCTTGATCATGTCCATTGTAGGCAAGGAGAGAGAAGATAAGTGAGCGAATGAAGATTCTTCAGGATTTGGTGCCAGGTTGTAATAAGGTGCACAATAAGTATTTCCTTCTATATATTTTACTAGAAAGTATAAAAGTACCTGCGACTTGATATCATGTACTTGAGTGGAATTGCCTTCATTTTTAATTGAGGTTTTTCATATAAGTAGGTGATCGGCAAAGCAAGTATTCTAGATGAGATAATAAATTACATTCAGGCTCTACAGAGCCAAGTCGAGGTATGCTTACTCCATTATTTGTAGTTTTTGAATATTAACCTAAAGCACAAAGGTAGTCTTATATTATATTGCAGTTCCTATCACTGAAGCTTGAAGCTGTCACTACTAGCATGAATTCAGGTTTTGAGATTATCACCGTTAAAGATGTAAGTCAAAACGTCAAACATTCAACACTTTGCTATTTGTATTTGAGAATGTAATCATTCGAATCGCAATACTTTCGTTTGTTTGTTGCTCTTAAAAAAACATTTAGACTAATTGCATTTGGAATGTACGTGATGATATCATTGAGAACATGTTCATTGTGCCTCATTTGTGGATTACTTGTGAAGGCATACGCTCTGAAGTCACTGCTAACTAATACAAATTGGTAATGTGATTGTTTAAAGGGATATCATTAAGTTGCTATTAGGTCAAGTGTTGATATATCAATTTTAAGGGATAAGTAAACGTTGCTTAAGACAAACAGTGGTCATTTTTCATCTCCCAACTATGATTCTATCAGTTTGTGTATGCCTTTATTACTGCAGATTTCTTACTCAACTTCATGAATTTATGAAATGTATTGTTACCCTTCTTTATGCCCTGTTATCTGTGGTGTTGGCATAATTTTTTATTGAAATTCTATTGGTCATGATTCTTACTCTTGAAATGTTAGCTTATATTTGACTTGATTGTGGTTTGTCTGTCTTGATCATGATTTGCATTTGTTCATTTTATTGATACGATAACTTCATTCCTTTACTCAATATTTCTAATCGCAGTCACCCTGATACATAGCTTTTCCATTTCAGTTTGGTGCACAGGGACATGACACGGTTTCCAGTTTGACATTCACTCCACATGACACTAGGGAATATGAGCAAAGTTCAGCAACAGATTGGCTTCATATGCAGGTTGGTGCCGCAGTGGAGAGAGTGACATAACATTCTTCCTCCCAAGATGAGTAATGTGTCGGGATCAATAAAATCCATGGATTCAGGTTGTTTATCTGTAGTCATGTATAAGTACATCAATCCATTTAAATGTATTTTGTAAGGTGATGTCTCAAGGTGGATCAATTACAATGGTCATAAATTTTTAATCTCTTATTGGGTGAGATGGCTGTTGGAACAGTGACATCTTTGTTATAGTTTAACTAATGAATTAATGTATTTCAATGCCGCTTTTCTCTAATAATGCATGCAATCTCAAGTATGTTCTATCTGATAGGTTAAAAGTCGATTGAGCCCAGGTTACTTAAGGCTCCATTGAGCTCCAAGATTTGTGTTCTAATGAGTCAGTTAGGAACCTTATCAAGCTTGAACTTTTATAAAATGATGATCAAGCTTCCAGATGGGGCACAAATTAATATATTAATTATTAGGATGTGTAAAGTCCAGCTCAAGCTTAGCTCAAGTCGAGTTAAAGCTTGAGTTCTGATGAATTTGTTAGGAAACTTATTGAGCCTGGATTTTTATCAAAATTCAGTTGAGTTAGCTTCATCGAGCCCAAAGGTGTGTGCTCAAATTAATTTGTTAAGAAGCTAATAACGCTAGAAATTTCTAGCTAGATTAGCTTCTTAACAAACCCTGTATGGTATTTATTACCTAGAAATAAGCATCGAACAATTTTAGTATCTAAAGACAAGTAAGCGAAGAGTTTGCAACTTATTCACAACTTGCATCAAAAGCATGAAGGATAGAGGAAATGCCTCATTAAGGGCAATTGATTATCATGAATACATATGCACTCACTTGTTATCGAGATCACCTAAAAAAATAAAGAAACACCCACATCCTTCTACTTTGGTCATAAAAGAGCGTAGATCGTCTATAAGGATGGATTAACAACAGATGTGTAACTCTGTAATCACTATACAAAAAACATACCAGGAACATGTATCTTCATTCAATGATGAGGAGGTTATTCGTGTGACCATTGTTGTTCACAGTAGGTTGAAGTGGATCAACTTTCCACACACCATCAACAATGAACTTGATCTGTGTCAAAAAAAAAAGATACTTTGAGCATACTTTGTATCATGTAAAAAAAGAGTGCTATATCGAACAACTATTGTTGCTAACCTCAAATCTTCCAGGATACAACTTTAGCTGCAAAGAGAAAGTGCCTGAGTTTGATCTTTCCATCTTTCTCTGAGTATAGCACGTCCATATTGTTAGATTTACAGTCATGAGAAAAATGATCTAAAAAAACATCGCTGGATGGCGATAATTAAACTGAGCTAAAAAGTATGTTAGGTTAAAGAATTCAGAGAAACCAGTGAATGCAAAAGAAGTTATGGTTAAGAGAAAAGTGAACAGGAAGGAGAATCAAGGCGATTCACACAAGACAACATTATATACAATGCACGTAAAACCTCAAGAGTACATTATATACAATGTATTGTTAACCACTAGCTAATAATCATCAATAATTGTCTACATTGATAAGCTACAAAATTTCTTCATATATTGCTGAATTGTGTACATTAAGCAAACCGATAATTGAAAACCAAAAGCAAATTTTACCTGCCTAGTCCATCCATCAAAAGATCCCGCAAGAAAAACCTCTGAAGCAGAGTTAGGCCAGATGATATAGGTTGCACGAAGCAGAGATAAAGGCTGTTGGACAACAGCAATTTTACTCTGTTTCATCTCTAATATTTTCTGTGCTTCCCTACATGAAAAATCACAGAATAACAGATATGACATTTAAAGAATTCAGAAATTTTGACACCAAGCTTTGAATGGCAAACCTAATCTCAAGTGATAATTTTCCTTGTAGAATCTTTGATTTTGCTCGAATAGATTTCAACATATTTCTGGCTTTAATAATTTCAGTTTCTTGGAATTCCAAGGCATCAGAAAGAATATGTTGCTCATATAATGAGTTTTGCTGAAGAACCAGAACTGAGTGAGAATAGTAGTTGAAATCATAAAATTTTACCAATATAAGAAATATGACAATAATAGTTGAATAAATAAACAAACAACAAAGTACAACATTATGCATTAAAGATATAGGTAACTCTTTGAAATACTTATCAAAGCTAGATGCCTAGATCCAGCATTTATGCATTTAACATTATCCATTGAAGATACATCTAGCCAATCAAGCAGCAGATTGCAAACAATCTGTATTTTTATGCTTCCAATAACTTGATCATGTTAACATGATTTATCTATCATTAAATGTAAAATTATTAATTATGTATCACACATATGTCCACAAAAAAAAACAACATTAAGGGAAAAAATTACTTTAAGCATTTTTAAAGAAGAATAGTACTAAATATGATACCCCAGCAATTATTTGGTTTAGGTCTTTAGGAGGGAAATATACTTGCATAATTCCTAGCAAAGAGAAAATATTTGCTTGACTAGGAGTACATTATCTCGTTTTCAATTTTTTAGGTCATTAATTAGAAATCATAACATAACCAAAATGGTAGCCCAATTTAAGACAATTCATGACAGTAATTGAACGATCATTGACCTTTGTACATCTCTATTTAAGTGCTAAACAAGAAATTTTGTTGTACATTGCATCGAAAAGATCCCACAGAACATAGATAGAATCTTTTGCCTGTTTTTTGAAACCAAATAAAATATAGGGCATACAAAAATAACAAAAGAAATATGAACAGATGTACATTCTATAAAAGAGGAAAAATATAGGACATGGCACACACCTTTTGTGAAGTAGCATCATCAACTCTAGCTTGAAGTATGTGAGCGGCAGAATAAAGATCGACCTCCAAATGAAGAGGTGAATGTATCTTACTTTCATCGACTGCCTTTTCATCTGTTCGATTATAAGATGTAGAGTTCTGTGCTTGTAGAAGAAACTTTTTATTAGAAAATTCAACATCTAAAGGGTGATCTTCTGAGAGCCTTCCATCATCATTAAGGACAATTTCACCAGCTGAGAAGCACAATGTTTGTAAGAATATTGATACAGAAACTTACAGTAGAACGCAGCAGCAAATTACCTTCAAAATCTGCCAAAGAAAAGTTAGCCCTTTGAAGACTCCAACTCCTCCACGTGTCAGGAAATGCACCTTTTGTGCCATTGACATCTTTAAATTTTGTTTCTACCTCATTTATATTATCATTTTGTGAAATGCAAGTTTCACATTCTGATGACTCGGATATAGTGTTTCCCCCATTCCTCTGAATATTAAGTTTGTGAGCAACTAATTCTGCATTTAGAGAAGGGAATTCCATTCAAATCTGAACTCACAAAGATTTTCAGAAACTAAAACATTGGCTAATATGACTTAATATCAAAAAATGACTGTTAATAAACAATGGATAATGACCATTTACAAGGAATACCAAGATTTAACAATAAAACACCAGATAAAACTAATTGGAAATAAAAGGCAAACTTGTTTGTTTCAATCAAACAAAAGGCAACAAACCAAGCAAAGAAATCAAGATAACTGAACTTGAGCTTAGCTATAGATATATCATATGATATCAATTCTAATTCTCCTTATCTATTAATTGTTGTGGTTTGAACAAGGTACTTGCCTAGACATTTGAGATTAGAAACTAAGAAAATAAAATCTGAATCAGATTGATGTATTAAAATCAATATTCATCACTAATCTTATTGTTGTTTGAAATGTAATACTAGGCTCACTCAAATCTCATCTGGTCCAATAAGGATATTCTGGGTTTATGATGATTGCAACAGAATATTGGAACAATTGATAAAAACAATACTCTTGAACTGTAAGTTATACTTCATTCAATATAATCCACTATCATACTGTTGGAAGTTGCTTCTATCTGCACTACAATTGGTTCTTCAGTCTTGTATTGATTACTATGGTTACAATGATGCCTATACAACTTGTAATCATCTATCACCTTGCCTGTCTAATTGAATCCACCTTGTTGTTTAAATGCATGCTTTATCCATGACTAGTGCCCTAAATCAAGAACTAAACCAGTTTAGAATTTGGTAGTCAACGTGGCTGGTATATGATAATGAAAGAATACGAAGAAGGATTAGTATAGCCCCACATCATTTCAAAAACTCTTAATGTAGTACTATTTCCTATGGAGTGACAGAATAAAAGTAAGATGGATGATGCTATAACTCGATCAGATGATTCTTCATTATAAAAAAAAATACAAATCCATAATTTGGACAAAAGAGCAAGCAGTTAAATTTTCATTATGCATAGCATTGAAGAACATATTTTATGTGTCTGAACTATTTAAAAGGATCTAACCAGCTTGAAGATGCTATTATAGGTTTAGATTCCTACAAAGTAATAACTAACAAAATCAGTTAGACCACAGAAGAGAAACATCAATAATATTCAATCTCGTCGGATACATGTCAAAAACTGGATGCAAATTTACCTTTTTCATCTCGATCAACCATAGATTTCCTGCACGAGTCCTGACCATTTACTACCTTCCTACCTGTAACAAAAGACAAGTTCCTCTCTTTTTCCAGCCTGTGCAATATCCCCTCAACCCCACTGACTTCCCAATCATCTGTCTCCCTTGAATACCAAGAAAAATAGAAGACAAGTCAAAAGGGCAAGTTAACCAAAACATAGTGCATAGAAAGAATATAAAAGAACATATAGTCTCAGCAAGCATATCTTTCACTCACAATGATCTCCCGGAAGAAGATGGCGCAGAGGAACAATCCTTAGAACCATCAGACCTTATATGATTAATCAAAGAATCGTTAGAAGCCCTCTCTTGGTAGACTCTACCATAATCAGCAGCTTCATCCTTCGCCGGAAGAACAGTTACCATAGCTCTCTCTGGTCTTACTTTCCCGTCTTCCAGCTCCACTCTGCCTGCCAATTGCATCCTATCATCTACCTCATTATCACTAATGTCCCAACCAAAGGCGAGCCATCCACCGAGAGCCGTCACGCACTCCACTAAATCCGCCCTCCCTGCCGCAATGAGCTCCTGCTTGGTCGGAAAAACCCTCGGCTTCGCGGAGTTCTGCATGAACCCGTAAATCTCAGCTTCAACATCCATGCTCCTCTTCCGAATCTCGAATTCATCCACCTCTTGTTCTGCAAAAGCCTTCAGACAGATCCCTTTCCTCCTCTTCCTCCTACTACAAAATCTCGTCGTTGAGGCATCGAAGAGCGCAAACGACTTGATCCTGTCCGAAGCAATTTCGGTAGCGGGAGCAAAAGAAGCGCAACGCCGAAACTGATCAAAACCCACCAAAGGATGCAATTGAAGCCGGAATTTAGGTTTAGGGAGAGAGGGGAAGAAGAAGGAAGACATGTTGCCGCAACTGCCCTCTCGCGGTCTGCTATGAAATTTAGAGACACGAGGGTTCTAACCCACAAAGATCGCGCTTTTATAGACAATAAAGGAAAAGGAAGACAGGGTCTTTCGTCTCTGCTCGATTTCGGCGGGGTCGGAACAGCCCCGATCCTAAAATTACGTGGTCGGGGCGAATAAAATATATTTTAAATTTTTTTTAATAAAGTAAAAGTTATTTATTTTTTTTTATTTTTTTATACGTAAACTCATTTATAATATTATTAATTTTATTTTTTTAATGGATTAAATTACTAATTCATTCTATCTTTTCTTTTTTTTTTTAATTATTTAAAATTTTAAACACTAAATAAATATATTATTACCCCATCAACACTTAACATTTTTTTAATTGTAAATTTTTTTGCTTGAACATTGTTACACAATCCTTAAACCTTAATATAAAATCTAATTGACTTAACCCCGAATTAAAAATAAATTAAAAAAATATTATTATACATCCTAAATATATATTCCATATGTATTTAATTTTTTTAATTTTAAATTTAACTTGAACATTATAATCCGACCTTAAATTTTAAAGCCAACATCTAATTAGTTTAACACCATAGCTAAATTAAAAAAAAAAAGTGACACGATCACTTTTTCACCGTAGGGCTTTATTCACAGCATAATAAATTTGAGCAATGATACACTAAAGGGAAAAAGTTCAAGGAAAATCTCAAGGAAAGACACATAGTGATGGAGCCCATCATTTCACTTTTTGTGGGCTCCATCGCTTCATGTGTCTTTCCTTGAGGTTTTCCTTGAGTTTTTTTCTCTCTACAAATCATTTCTCAATAAATTTATGTACATATACTTAAACTTTTAAAAATTTTACACCCTTCTAAAGCATTGGATCCAGGATGGCCCAGCCTCCTGGTCGGGGCTGGGTCGGAGGAAGAAGAGCCAGGCTCTCTTCGGGCCGAGCTCCTGTCGCGGATTCGGCTCGAAGACAAAAAGGAAGGTCGCAGGAGGCAGGGTTCCAGACCCCGGTGCAATGGCTGCAGTAGACTAGCTAGTTGGAGCAAGCAACTCTGCCTCGGCGGCTGCCGCCGGGGTGTGGTGGGCACGGCGGTGGCACGGGGTCACGAGAGGTTCTTGAAACACCACGCTCGCTCTTCGGCCATTTCTCTTATAAAAGTTCCTATTTAAGGTAATATTGGGTACACAAGCTTTTCAAACTGTTTTAATCTCTTGGCTCATGTGTCTTATAATGAATTAAATTTACTTAATATGGCAAACATCAGACGTGTGCGTTAATTATCTAAATTATCAAAGAGCACCCTTCAATTTTTAAAAATTTAAAAGAAGTACTTATTACCCAGTCTACGGTGCAACGGAGGATGTCTTTGTAATTTTCTAATCATTCATGATTTAATTCTTTGTTACTAGAATATTTTTCTCTGAACCGCTCGCTGTGAATACTTTTAAATTTATCCTAATCATCAATAAAAAAATTTTATAAAATCAAATAGGTCATTATTAGTTGGCCAGCTTTAAAAACAGAAGGCACTTAATATGCACTTAAAGAAAAAGACGGGCAAGATCATTTAGGTTTGCAGGAACAACTTTTAATATGCACTCAAAGCAACTGGAGTAGAAACAGAGGTCCACGCTCTCAAGCAGAAAGAAATTTCTGATAAAAAAATAAAAAGCGATAATTCATTTAGCTTTTAAAAAAAAACTACAAAATATGGAGAGAAAAAAAAATGTGCATCTTCCTTGAACGTTCAATATTCAAAGAACTGGTCTTTTCTCCTGGTAATGTAGCTGCAGTAGGAAAAGTTGCCTTGTGCCTCAATATCGGATGATAACGATTAGTGCCTTCTGATTCCAACAGCTCTCTTGCCCAGGCAAACTGTTGTTGGTGTAAGTTTTACTGATCCATTCAAACAAACGCTAGCTGCCGTTTCACCCATCGGAGTTTTCATCCGATTTTGTGGTGCTGCAACGTTGAAGCTGTGAAGATCCTGCAGCAGATTTCTGAGCTTCACTGAGAGCGGGAACAGAAACACGCACAGTTTCCTCAGAGTGGAGAGCCACGGGACATAAAGGAGTGTCCTCTGCTGCTTCAGCATGCTCATTTCCTTCGGGCTTCTCTCTACAAGCTCCTGATGTTGTCAACCAAGGTCATGTCATATGCAACCGAGAAGCTACATCAAAACTCAATTGAATGGAGAAAAATCGAACCCAGATTCTGTTTGGAAGTAAAAAAATAAGGGAGTCCTAGAAGAATGTAACCAACCTGCATGAGTTACAGTCGCAGTAGCCGCAGTGGGTATGTTTGCTTGTGATGTTGTAGCCAGCACACTGCCCCTCTTCATCCTTGCCTGTGTTCAATCAAAGAGTAGGTCTCAGGAAGAGTATTACTAGTAGTTAAATCAATTATTTGATTTATTATTTACCCTGGCATCTTCGAAATACTTTACGACAGTTGAGATATTGGAATATCGCCCATGCACCAAAGTGTATGCCCATAAAATCAGCTTCCTTGGGATACTTAAGTCGAGGATATTAACCATCTCCTTTCCTTGCTGCTGTAGCCCTTCTACAGGTGGCTGGGAAAAGCATGTTGTGTACAGGTTGACGCCCATCGGAAGCGTCCCGCAAGAACTATCTCGATAGAAATTGTAGGTACATTTCATCAAAGCAACGGCAGCCTCCATATTTTCTTCTAATGCTTGTCTAACCTGCACGTTCTTGATTTTGCATAAAGCTTCAAACCAGTTCATATCGAGCCCCTTGGATTGAAAAGTGCCTTCCGACTGTGAAACCATTAGTTCGTCAGGCTGTAGGTCAACGAAAAGTAGTAGGCTATTCTCTGTATTGCCTGGCTTATGGTTGAGCTCTCTGGTTTCAGTTTGAGGAGTAATTAACGCCAACTTAATGGTGATAGAACGACACCATGCTAGAGATGCATGCTTGCAAATTTTGGCCAAATTATTGTTCGTTAACTTAGGATTTTTAAATCTCTTCCTGATCCTTTCGTTAATCGCTTCCAGCACATCCAAACGAATGTCAGTTTCCAGCAAGTGGATGTATTGGTGAATGTAACTGCCACAGGAAACAAGGTCGATGAGCAATGAGGCTGATGCAGATGCAATCACAAGAAAGTTTAACCTACCTGTAGAGATTGCTTTCAGAGAGGTCTGCCATCTTTAACTCGGGTAAGGTGATTATATCTGTCCACATATTTGCATGATCCATGAAGATGTTGAATAATTTTTCTAACATTTGTTCGATCATAGAGGAATTATTTTTTCCACTATGATTCTCAGTATTCCGTATTGATGAAATCAGAACCTGGATGTACTTTCCAAGTGCAACCGGTATGATATCTCCCAAGCATAAAGCAAACTGAACGCATATAATGAAATTTGTTATCGTTAAAAGGACATATTGTAGTCCATTCATATAATTAAATAAAAAATGGCCTATGCAGAATATAGATACTGTTAAAGAACAAATAGCAGGTATTAATAGAAGAAAAAAAAATTACCCTCTTATCTGTTTTGATATATGAATAAGCCCTCTCCAGAGTCGACAACTCCCCAGTTTTCTCCAAAAGATTCAAGTAGAATAGCAGGTATTTACGGACACAAGTAATGAACTTCCTAGAACTTTCAGATAAGCTGAGCTCAAGACATTTTTTGTTCCCAGCAAGGCCGGGATTCTTCCTCCTGGATCGAGGGTAGTACTTGAGTAGAGGGCAAACATGCATCATCACTAGGCTCTATGAAACAGAACGTGAACGGTAGATAATAAACTAAAAAAGAGAGGTACCTTCCCTTTCTTGCCATGCCATCAATCTCCCACATGTTCACAGTAAATGACGATCGAGATGACTTGAAACAAAAGGAGAGTTCTTCCTTTGCCCTCTCCACATCTCCAGACTCCCCCCTTCTATATAAACCTTTAGCAAGCATGTACCTCGCCTTATGGAAGTGTTTCAGCTCCCCTTCCACGCAGATTCTAAGAGCAGCGAGACAATCATCATAAAGTACATGCCAGGCCTTTTCTAATATCTTTGGATCGATGTTCTTTCTTTTCTGCAGATCATCTTGAACAGGGACATCAGTGGTATCTGCAGTAAACTGCATAAGATCTTCGTTTGTTATTTCAAACATGTCTAAGATTGTCTCCCTAGTTGATTGATGAAAGGCATGTGCAGCAACAGCCTGAAACCGCATGGAAGTAATCATGTCAACCATATCACATAGCCATGCACACAAAAAGAACATAAGCACCCTCATATAGTACTAAGAAGTTCTATAATTGGCAATTGATGCAAAATGGCAAAAAAACTAGAGAGCAACATAATGATAATTGAAGAAAATATCACTTCACTTAGAAATATGTGGTGAATAATAGGTAGGGTGAATCAGTAGTTGTAGGGAAAATAAACACTATTTGTTTGAGGAAACTTTTCATAGTGACATTTTCTACAGAGTATAGAAATTCAAAAACATGAGTGAAGTTTATAAAGATAAGACACACAGAATCATTGAACAATGAATCTGCAAAAGATACGATATAACCAGTATAAACTAATGCTCTAGTAAACAAGTTATAAGTATTTTTGCCTAATTACCTTGCAAGAATTAAGTTTCATTTTTATTGAATCCTGAATGGTTGAATTATTAATTACTAAGAAACATTAACTGGTTTGAATAACCAAAATATATGCCAAAATATGGATATTATTCTTGCACTTTCCAAGTGAAGGCATCAACTCA
Organism: Kaempferia elegans; assembly: GCA_037974815.1. Lineage (NCBI taxonomy): Eukaryota > Viridiplantae > Streptophyta > Magnoliopsida > Zingiberales > Zingiberaceae > Kaempferia > Kaempferia elegans. The sequence goes on along the minus strand of JBBPFQ010105751.1, from coordinate 4,951 downwards.
TTAAACGATAAATTAAAGAAAGTTTCTATCATTTTAGAAGCTCAAGATTGAGGGCAATAATTTCATTTGCACAGGTCTACAAGCATTGGCCAGAATTGGCAAAAGCTTGGTACATCACCAAATGTTGCATAACAGTTTCATCAACATAAGACACTGATGTGACCAAATGAATAAATAACTCATGAAGTAGGAGAGATGAGAGAGAGAAGGATCCCATTCTGGGTCTTGGTGTTCCCGTTTAAAGGGGGCTTTGTTCAATACTGAGAGAACATGAACCAAAGAACAATAGAAAATTCTAGCATGGAAGCATGGTCAAAATGCTATTACTGCTACTATTCCCAAAATTATACACAGCCAACAAAAAATGTGCTAGAACATACATGACTAGTAGGTGGAAGGTGCATGATTCATCGCTTGGTTTGAGCTTAAATGGGAATGTGTTGCATTAAGGCATTAGTTGAAACAGACAATTAAATGTCAAAATGTAAAGCCACAAGTGCAAATCACTACCAACCTATCAGACAATAAAAATTAAAGTAAAATAAGGAGACACTTTAATAATTACATTTCAGTTGATTTTTCATCAATTTGTATCGTGGAGTTATCAAGCATTATCAAACCTCAGGTTCACAGGTTATCAATTTTAGAATAACAACATATGGGCCATACAGTAATAAATTATTGAAAATCTTCCATAGTTCCATATAACATCAACATGAAATCTGGAATATGGTAAAATTTTAAGCAAGTAACAAGATTAGGACCTTATAACATATTAAATGCAACAGAAAGATAATTAGAGGGGAATAGAAAATAAAAGGAATAACAGTATACAGTGATTTGAGCGCAATAGACATAAGCAAGTCAAATTTTTTTTATATAAGAGAAATTCAAACATCACATTGTGCCAACAGAAATCAACAATATATATCAATTGAGCAGGGGAACGTATGCTAAAATGTTGAGAATAAATCTATGCTGTTGTAAGAAAATCTTTCAGAGTGCAGCTAACACATGATGAGTGAACTACTGGATCACAGATACACCAAAAACATTTCCTTTATGTTAGCAATAAAATACTCTTCTATAAAAAGCTAAAATTAAAATCCACCTAGAAAAACACTCTCATCAAACAAACTAATTGTAATCTTGGCAAACCTGAAGAATATCTATTTTTTCAAATCCATGACTATATAGCAGCTTCATTCTTGATGCATGCATTCTGTATACAGGATCAACACCTGAAGGATTTAGTAGAGCTGCTTTGTTGAAGTAAGACAGTGCTTTAGCAGGTGATTGTCCCATCTTTTGACACAGCTTTCCAAGGTAAAAAGCATGGAGCCATTCAGATCTAAATTGGAAACATGCAACACTACTGTCAGTTATGTATTCAGACAATTTTAAACATAGAACATAGGCATACAAAAAAAAGTACTTGAGCACAAAAGCCTTCTCAAAATGTTTCATTGAATTTTTACAAAATTCCATCCAAGAAGATTCCTTTGTTGGTACAATAGATCTCTGGTCATAAAATGGGACAACACTCTGAAGGCTATCATAGTAGACAAGAGCCAATAATTCATGGATTTGACTCTGGAACAAACCAAGGAAAAAGGGGCTAGGTGATTAGTTATTTAATCAAGAAATCGAGATAGTATATCAGTTAACTTGGAAGCACCATAGAGAACAATACCTGCTGAGATGGAGTACTAGCTAAAGCTAAACTCATAAGCAAGCAACGTCTACTCCTCCTTCGACCAGCCTCAACTCTTTGATGCAGAGCAGTATTCTTCTTCCAATCTAATACACTTATATGTTTGCTGCCATCATTCAGTAACAAGTCCACCTCCTGTTGTGAAGCCGAGAAATACATGATAAAAAGGAAATAGGTTTCATCTTCAACAATTACATAAATCAATTATTAAATAAAAATTCATTAAAATAGTCATGAAAGATAAGTTGCATGTGTTTGAAATGCTTGAAGAACACATTATATAATTTCAATACCTCATCATAAATATTTGCAAGCTTCTGCCAGCTCTCAAATCGCAAGGGATTGTATAGTAGGTCATATTTAAAGAGGTTTGCGCTTTGTTCCACAAATTCCTCTCCTTCTTTTTTAAGTACAAAACCAGCATATTTGTCAATAGCACTTATCTCTTCAGCCTGGGCTATAAAATAATACAAGTTGCCATAAACCTCTAGGTATTGCTCAGAGCTGAAATTATAAATCAAAATATAAAACAGATCTTAGCAAAAAAAAAAAAAAAATAACATTAGAAATAATTGCAAGAGATTTACATTTACAAAGTTCCAAACGTCAAACAAACCTCACAATAGATGACCTTTTTGTAGTCTCAAGGTCTCTTGCATTAGATATAATATTAGTTATCAATTCACGACCTTCACCAAGTCCAGAAATGTTTTGAAGCTTATCTTCCCATAAATCCACACCATCTAGGAATTTGTCAATTGCATTCTCACATAGCATGTCATCAGGTGGCTGGGGGAAGTGTTTACGGATAGCCCGAAGCACCCTTCTAAGTTTAACCAAGCCAGCTCTCTATCATCAAAAGAACAATATTCTAATTAAATTTTCTATTCGCAAGTTAAAAAGATGAAGGTGGGGAAAACTCACTGATAGAGCCTTCGCATAAGGTAAGAGATAATGAAATACATCAGCACACTGCTCTTTAGTTTGGTATTCTCCACGATTAGTGTTTTTATGAATGGCTAGTTCATCTTCATTTGAAGAATCCAGGTTAATCTTGAGTCCATATAAGCAAAAAAAGCTCTGATCTAAGGCAGTATCTAGAGTCAACTCGACTTCCTCTATTTCTTCCTCAGGAAGAGAATTAGCAGTATCACCAACAATAGTGCTATGACTTTCTTGGACTGTAGAGTCTAACTCAGCTCTCTTTCCAGTATGCAATGCATCATCACCCTTTTCACCTTCATCATAAGTGACATTGCAATCAGAGACAATTTCTTGAGGGTGCTTACGTGGAGAGGTAGGTTCCTCTTGTCCATTTGCACCTAAAAGTAAATATAGGTCAAGCATCTCATGGTTAGAATTTTTCTGTTTATTTTATGAAAACTGGTGCATTTCATTTTATACATTTTCCACATACCAGTCAATTGTTTTAATTTTACATCTAGAGCTAAAAGATGCTTAATTGCAAACTTAAGAAATTTGCCTTCCTCCCCTTCACTGTCCCTACCAGAAGAACAAAGTCCAAAGTCCGCAAGCAAATCATGAACAGCGACAATTAGGTCAACCTATGATATCAAAATGAATGATAACCAGTGACATGGGAAGAGAAGAAAAGAACAATTGTGAATATTTTCGTGAGTGCACAGAGTTTACTTGGGTTTTGATAGAAACAAAAGAGTCAAGGTGTTGGAGTTTGCAAAACGCAGTGGCTGAATCTACCAGGCACCAGCTCTCCAGTTGATCAGTTTGACCTGAAGTTACTGGACTCAAAAACTTTTGGCCGACAATTGTTCTTATTGCACTGCACATAACTGTCAGAAGCAGCAATTGAATATCTGATATAACACAAACCAAGGAACTGAAATCATCCTGCAAGTAAAGACGGTGTCAATTTGCTATCACATAGGCCCTCAAAAATGATCTTTGCATTACTCATTCTATGGTGGACTAGAAAATCACGAGACACATTCACATTCATTTATTGCCTTTTGTAGATGAGAAAAACAATCTAAAAAACAGAGTAAAATTGGATAAGGAATAGATAACATGAAATTGGGAATCAACAAGAAACAACAATAGTGTAAAGGTAAAACAAAGGATGTCTTCTGAACAGAAAATAAATTGGCAGAAAGACAACCTTATGGACAAGGAACTAAACAAAATTTATAGCCAGCTACAAAATTAGAAAGATACTAAAGGTACATACAACTTAGCTAAATTGCACCAAATACGTGCAACTGTTTTGCAATTAAATTAATTGTAGGAAAGATATTTTCATATTTATACGAATGTAGACTAATATGAGGTAGGTATGCACCATATAGCCTTGCTTATAAATTCATTCAAGCAAAGAAAAATAATGAAAAACATCATGATGACCATGTTCAAGTTAGTAAAAATCCTATTGAGCAATCTAAATATCATAAACTAAAGTATTTGAGAGTTCATCATAACTGATCAGAAGACAGCATACAAATGGCTATTTGTATTTGAAAATCCTCCAGCAATTAGCATTCCAATGTGGAACGTGGAACGGACAGTTTCAGGTTAGAGACTAATGTTTGAATGATTTTTTGTTTTCAGCTAGGGAAGTGATAGTTCAGAAATGTGATAGCTTTGGGAGAGGTGAAAGTGAGATTTCCAGTTAGTCATCGGTAGGGACTTCAAACTCATTGAAAGCTGGTACCTGTAACCTTACGAGCTCTGGTTCTGCTTCTGGCTAGTTTGACATGCGAGGGCATTCAAACAAGCCTTCTAGCTCAATGTTGATTAAAGAATTGAGGCTTCAAGCCTCATTCAAACAAAGAGACTCATGCCCTTGACTTGAGCAGCCCCTGAGTAACTACCAGACATGCCCTTGACTATATTGAATTTCCGGGCATGCCTTCAGTTGAGCTACCCTACCTTGACTTGATTAAACACCCTCGAGCCCTTGACTTGCAACTCCCTTGATTTGAGCTGCCCTTGATTTGCCTAGGAAAACATTCCATACCCTTTGATGGGTAGGAAAGTTCTTGAATGAAATGAAAAACACACGCAAGGTCATTCAAACAAGCCTTCTAGCTCAATTTGGATTAAAGATTTGAGGCTTCAACTAATCAAACATCAAGCCTCATTCAAACAAGGAGACGTGAACTCATGCCCTTGACTTGAGCTACCAGACATGAACTCATGCCCTTAAGCTACCCTTGCCAAGTCAATGAAGGTCTAGCTAGCACCCAAAATCTTGATCCCTTG
>JBBPFQ010104658.1:0-17351 GCA_037974815.1 Kaempferia elegans | reverse complement strand
CCTCCTTTGCCGAGATCACACTTGGACTTTCCTTATTGTACTTGTATCTTGCACACTCACAAGCATACATCAAATACAACAATAATCTAACTTAAATATTTACCCAAACAGATTCATCTCCATGTTAGAGCATCCATATCAGAATCTTCATTCAAAATCTAAAATTTAGGATAAAAATTATACTTTATTAAATTTACACATTTATTTTTCACTATACAATGCATCGATAAGTTTCTCTATAATTTATTAAATATTTATTTTTTAATTATTTTTTCTCTTTACTCCATAGTTTTTATTATTAAATATAATAGAGAGAAATATTTTTATTATTAGTGGGAGGAGAGAAAAATGTTATTTTAATGTTTAGGGAATGAATTTCATCCCCTAAATTTAGATAATTACTATTCATAAAATGTATATTTAAAGAATGAGTAAGATAGTTGATGTATAAGTTTTTTCATGTAAAATATAAAATATAAAATTTTATTTTAAAATAATTAATGTGAATGTTCTTAACCCTCTTTTCTCTTTCTTTTCTCTCTCTCCTTGATTTTTGTTTTCTTAGCTTCCACTAGGGGTCAAGCCAGAAGTAAGAGCAAATACCACAATTGTTGATTCCTTTTCATTTTTTTTTCTTTTTACTTAGTGCACACTGAGTGAATTAGAGATAAGAATTCAACAAACAATTATTATCGTGTTGAATGATTCGCTATTTTAGACTAATCATAACTTGTTACATAGGTTGAACTAGCTCAAATGTTTTTAATCAATAAAATACCTATCTTATTTCATCAATCTGGGATAAATTATAAAGTATTTTTATTTTAGGATGATGTATATATGATGCCGTTTTTCTTATATAAGACTTATTGGACGACGAAATAATGACTTTTCTAATATAAAAATTAGAATAATCCAAGTAAGTTCCATAACGCCAATTGGACTTTTATTCTAGTCGGATCCCTAATCTCATATAGGATCCGACTCCAATTGGACGATGTCAAACGCCGTTGGATCATGATCGGACGGAGACGGTAAGGATCAACTAGGAGACAAACACTCGGGTGACGTAAATCATTCTCGCCGTGTGTCGCCTACACGTTAAAGATGGCCACGTGTTTCGATGTTATTGGTCGCGTCGTAGGCTAAACGGGAACGCTGCATGGCTCGAGATATATACCTGACACCGGTTCCGCATGGCACCGCAATGGGTCCCCAGGAGGGATGTATGTCCGCACATATAATTCTATACGGGTAATTCTTTTGCCGTTGATTCCATCGGGTGCCACGGAGCGAAGGAGATGATTCGGTGTCCTACGCTTAGAATACGCGGGCCAGATGGTGCTCAGGGGAAACGCGCGGTCCCCGCACCGGGCCCTATTAGTTTCTCGCCGCGTAGGACGATCGCCGACTAATTTAATCCCTTGCGCTTCGCCAGTCGCACACCTTTTCCCCGGTTCCCGTCTTCGTTCTCTCCTCTCTCTCCTCGTGTCTCTGATGGTGGTGGAGCGCAACCGGAAGGGAATTAGGAAGCAGCGCCGCTTCTGACGCCGGAGGGCGACGGCGAGGCGAGAGCCATGGAGACATCTCGCCGCCAGAGAGGCCCCCTCGCGGATCGCTTCCTGGGCCTCTTCGCTGCATCGCCGCGGTCCATCAACCACGCCGTGGGGGATGAGCTCCACGAGGACGACGATGCCTTCTGGTTTGGTTCGGAATCCAGCAACCTTGACCCGATCCGCCCCACCTCCCCTGGACTCGCGCCTCCCACCTCCGTGGTCGCCGACGAGGGACCTCGCCGCCTCTACCGCCGGAGTTACGGCATCCTAGACGCTCTATCAAACGATGACAAGAAGCCGCACGTTTTCATCTACAGGAGGGTTACCGTCGTTTCGTCCCCGCCCGCCGCTCGTGCGGAGTCGTCCCCGGTGGTTTCCGCTCGGATGATACCCGCGATGTCCAAGCCGAAATTGGATTATTCAACGTCGATGCCTGCCGGGAAGATCTACCAACAGTCAGCGCCAGTCAATGTGCCTGCGATGTCGACGTCGGTGGCGCCCAAGCTGAAGAAATGGTGGGAGGAGCTCGACATAGAGGGAGGAGACGGCGACCGGGATGAGAACGAGATGCTTCCGCCGCACGAGATTGTGGCGAGGGCTTCCGGGAACAGGTCGCCCATGTTCACCTTCTCCGTGCTAGAGGGCGCCGGGAGGACGCTCAAAGGGAGGGATCTGCGCCGAGTTCGCAATGCTGTGCTCGAGAAGACAGGTTTCCTTGATTGAGTTCCGAGCAAGAATTAATTGCTTTAAAATTTTGCCTAATTATGAGATGTTACAAGAGAATCCCAGTATGTTTACGCGATCTACTAAAATAAATAACGCCGTGCCTCTTCTTCTTGTTTTGTTTTTGTTTTTTGTTTTTTTTTTTTGTTTTTTGTTCTTACCTATTATTGATGTCGCCAAACTATCTATCATATGGATTGTACTTGCCTTTGTATAAATCTCTTCCATTCTTAAATTGTCTATAGACCAATTGGAAACTTTGCCAAATGGGAATTCTAGACTTCATATTTTCTTAGAGTTCAGAAGTTGGGAATCAAAGAAGCACTTCCATGGTCTAGATCATTTGATATGGCTAGATTACAGAGAATTTTAACAGGTGAATTTCTTTTTTTTCCCACAGTTATTTCCAATCTATAGTTACTTTTTCTGAGAAACTGTCCGCTAAGATATTATGCCATTTGGGTGGATAGAAGAAGCCTACCTATTCTAAGGATTTGTTACCTTCCAAGTCAAAGGCCAAAGCATGCATGTTAAATTTCTAATCAAAACTGAAATCATCAATACCGTTTCCTTTCAGGTGGAGAGATTGCTGGTGACACTGATATGTTTGATGACTTTGTTAAAGAAATGCTTTCTTATTTGTAATGTATTTCTTTCCTTTGTTGTACTCAATATTTGGACAGCCAATTTCTTCTACCACTTTCCTTCTATCTGTGCCAAACTTTTTTGTTTAAATTGATGATACTTTGGTTAGTTTTTTTTTTTTTGGTGTGTGTTTTTATAATTATCACCTGATCACAACTGATTTGGCATGTCTATCTTTTAATATATGAACTTTTTTATATGGTTCAAAAATCAACTTTATGTTATTGAGTGTCGTTTTAGTTGTACATATTTTGTGCCCTAAATTTCTACTTCTGTGTTTGTTACTCTAAGCAATGGTCCTTCCATAAGCATTCCTCATGAACAATGAACAAATGCCATCTAACAAAGTTGTTTAAGTTTAGACTATGGTCAAAGTCCCTGGCTTTCCCAGAATAGGCTATCATCAATTTGCACAATACATATCATATTGGGATCGGTGGCACAGAAATCAGGAAATTCCTTGAACCATTACAGTGTTTGAGTCTCTTGACGATTTATTTGTCGTCATATTGTAAATGGATTTATGTTGCCTTTTTTACTGGGAAGTTGTTAGAGAAATCTTCTTAAGCACTTGATTGCTGGACTCTAGGTCATGGTACGGTTCTGCTATTTGCATTTCATTTTCCCTGTATATTTTACATAAGAATAAAGCTTAGCCTTAGATCCTACTGGATCCTTCCCCTGTCATCATGTCATTGTGATTGACAATTCTGGCCTACATGCTCAGTTGTTCTAGTGTGAGCTCGTGTGCTCTAGAGCAGGCAATATGAAATGGCTACCAAATTCCTCAATTGTGTTGAGGATATAAAAATGTAAGATTGTAAGTTTTGTACACTACTTAACCAATTATAGTGATAACTAGGAAACTAAGAATGATGTGTCAAATGTAAAATTGTCATGCTTTAGTGGTACTAACCATAAAGAAATATGCAATGCGTTGTCAATCTGTATAATGAGTTGCCTTGTATGTGGTATAATTTGCCTCAATAAAAAAGATCACAATTTTTATTTTCTGCAAAACTGATTGTGTGGAGGATCAATTCTCAGATAATTGCAAAAAAAAAAACTGAAGATGGTTTCTTCAAGCTATATGATCCTCTTTTCTAGTTAAGCTTTGAAGGTTGTTTGCACCTTGGAATTTTAGTTGTAGCTCTAGTTAAGCTATATGATCAAATTTTATTTTCACATGATTTAATCTGTGTTCTCTGACTGATTGTTGCTACCCAATATGGAGGAATAGACACGGAATCCTTTGACTCCTTTGTTGTATAACAAGAGCTACAGTTTGTTTTTCCCTCTAAAAGGGAACTGCAGTTTTGCTAGGTAACTATTTCCTAGCCTCCAATAATTTTAAATCACTCAAGGTATGCAAATAGGCTTTCATGCATATCTGACATGCAAAACTGGGTATTCAAGAGCTACTATGTCTGAATTCTATATTAATGACCGACTTTACCCTTTTGCATGACACTTATTTGCTGCAGGCATCTTTCTTTTTTAAAATATTATCAACTAGCAGTTAGGTCCTCTGTTTCAGCCTTTCGCTTTCTTCTGTTAGGTCATTGTCATTATATCATGCATTAAAAATAAGGGGACCGTTCCTTTTTCCTGTTCGACATATTCACTCCCTCAATTTGCTTGCTTTTCCATATATTTAAATGCAGATCCCATGTTCTGCTGTGGTTGTAAAATGTCAAGCTGATAGCAATTTCTCCATAGTCATCTATTCAATTATTGTCTTGGTTGATACGAAAACATCACATCCAGTCTTTTGCAAGACCAACTTTGCGGACTAGGGATAGTTTATAGTGATGCATTTCTATGATAACTGATATCTCAGTAATTAACAAATAACAAGCTTAGTGTTAGGTTTAGTATAATTTCATGGTTTCAAAATAAGTGGTATTTGTTGTTTGTTGTTATATTATCTTCTACCTGACAAAATTGCCTTTGATAGATCGACTACTTCGGCTAAGGCTGATGACTGCGCTTGTTTTCTTTCGGTTTATAGGTGAGTCTTCCTCTATGAAATTTATGTACACACTCAGAATGTGACAATGATGCATGATTCCTAGCGCCGTTTACATGGTTTTAGGATATGTTTACATGGTTTTAGGATATGTTGTAGATTTTTTTCCATATTATTATCTTATGGTCTCATTTTATACAGATTTCTTAATTGTCACAGTGGAGATTTTGATTGACCAATTCAGTTGTTGCATTCTCCATGTGTTTTTCTCTAGAATTCCCACCACAAAAAGGAAATCTTTTTCTAGAGTGACAACTAGTAGTGGCTGATGACAGAACTCTTGACTACAACTTGACGTTCATGACAGGTCAGGTTTGCTTCAGCCTGATGTACAGAAAACATGGGTATGAACTTCACTGAGTGCAAGTGAACGAAAAGCATTTTAGATCTAGTACTACTTTTGCGATGTGAAAACACCACAGGCACATGGAATTTTACGAGCACTACTAGTGGAGTGTAGAAAGATGCTCCAATCCAAATCAAATCCAACTATTACTATCATCTATATGAATTTGTCATAAGAAATTTAGTAATTTCTTGCTTTTTCATGACTCAGCTGACCATGTTTTTGACAAGGATGAAGTAGCTTTAATTTTTGTCCACCCAATTCAAACGTGAAATACAGAGGCATTGCTTGCCATTTTCTTTTCTCAACCATGCTAAAAAAAGCTTGCAAATATGATGTCAACCATTTTTTCTACACAGCAAATACGGATCTGGCAGTACCGGAGAGCTCCAGTTTCTTTGGGCAAATGGCATCTCACCAATCTTCCTCGAGAGTTACTCGATGGAAACAAAGAATTGTACAAACGAGGATGAAGAAAGACGTGAACTCTATTAGCATAGCCCCTGTCTCAATCAAGTTGGCATGCCTTAAAATTGCTGGAATCGCTATGCTCCCCACGGCTGATGCCCCAGTCAAAAACTTGGCAGCACTGATCCAACTTCAGGAAAAGAGGGACTATGTCAAGATAATCCAACCCAAAAGAAGGAATCTAGAAATATCGGTAATTGACGAGTCATAGTTATGTAAAAGTATTTAGAAACATATTTACAGGGTCTAGTTCATGCAACTAATAGAGAGCTACAACATATGATAAAGAAACTGGTTCAAGCAAATAAACACAGGTTTTATTGTTCAGAAAGCTCAAACCTGCAAAGGTAACTTACCCGCCGCCTTCTCTGCTTGTCAAGAACCGTGTCGAACCATCTCCAAAGAAAAGACATGGCATGGGTATCAGAACATACATGAGCGCTGCAAAGTAATGAAAAGAAAATACAAAACTTAATGACATCAACTAAACTAACACCAATCAGTTCTTTTCGATAATTTCTCACCAGATAACATCGGCCACCAGTTGTTGTATAAAGCACAAGCCTGCAACATATAATCATTTAATTAAAAAAAACCAGTCATGAGATAATCAGAGGATCTTTATGACAATCAAACTTAACTCATGAGAAACATTTAGCAGATAGCCTTTATCAAGCATTCTTGGTTCAGAATAGGTCAATTAGACAGTTTGTTGATAAATTATGTGATAAAATTAAATGTAGCAAAGCATGGAAGATGTCAGTTCATCAAAATAGATAAAAAAATGCCCACTACTTTGTTGCCAAGGTCCTACATTCAAACTCCGCACCGACATAAATTAGGGTTTTCTTCCATACCGATAATATTTTTTTAACAAAAATGAACAGCAGAATCTCAGCTCTGGATCAGACTAATAACAGTATCAATCCAATATCGAGACAATTCTTTACCTAACAAACCCATACTTCTATTATGACAGAAATCCTGCCATTCAGTCTAATTCCAGGTTAATTGCCAGGCAAAAACAGTAGACCTTAAGGGTTGAAAACCCATCAGACTGCAAACGATAAGTTATATTTTGCAGCGCTAATAGCTTTGGAAGATAGGACTTTAATTCTCGATTGGTTGAAAATGTAGGAAAAGAATTAATCCAAATATTAACAGAGCATAGAAGGTAAGCTGAGGAAACTAACTCATTTTTCAGTAATAACTTTAACTACAAATGTAATTCATGTATATAGAGAATAAGAAACTTCAACAACCCCGCAAACTGAAATTAAGAAACCAATTAGATAAGAAAAACTATACCAGGATCTGTAACAGTATGCTAGACGAAAACATAAAAGCAAGTCCAGCAAGCCTGCATTCAGTAACAACGGCATAAAATACTTTCCCCAACATAAGAAGAAAAGGTGTAGGATAAAATTTAAAACTTACACTGTAGAAGGTAGAAGAATATCCATGTCAGGAAAATGATCACAGCAGCATGAAATTGGGAGCGAAAGAAGACAACAGTTAGACCAAGTATGTAATGTGAATAAATAACAAATTTGAAACATAACCACAAAAAGCAAAGTGAGAATCTGACAGTCAATCACTGACACATTATATAGAACATGTAAAACTTTGAACAAGAAGTCAAGGAACTGCTCCTCATTCTGAACATAAGCACACTGTCTTACAAGTTACTAGCAATTCTCAATGGAGAAAGTACTAATGCATTTGGTCAAAAAGGTTATCAGGGTAAACATATTTTCCACGTAAAGCTTCCTATTATACTGATTAAACATTAAATTTCACCACTACTTTAGATTTTTATCAACTCTTCGTGTTTCTTATCAGTTTGTCTGCTGTCCTTGTACAGCACAAGATACAAGTATCAGACATCATGACTGAATTTATGCCCACAATCACCAGTTATTGTTGAGATTGTCATAGGATGCTGGCCCTACATAATTATACCGACACTTATCTTGTACATCAAGATTCTCGAGCCTAGTGCACAAAATTCCCGCCAATGCATGGTCCCGGGGAAGAGTCTATTGTATATAGTCTTATCTTGATTTGCAAGAGATTATTTTCAAGAATCAAACCCATAACCTCTAGGTCACAGGGCAGCAACTTTACCGTTGCGCCAAGGCTCCCCTTCATAATTTCAATTAGAAGATAATTAAAATGGAGAAGAGCTTCTGCAGTAACATCTTTTGGCCAAGATGTTAATGCTGTGAGTGTAAGGTACAAAAAAATATAATATTAAAAATACTAATACCTAAAGTTATGATGCACAGATCCAATGGATGATAAAATGAGAAAGTATGTTAATGGGATATCAAGCATGATCAAAGGACCAATTAATTTAATAGTTAGATAAGTTGAATTTATAAGAACTGTAAGTGAGAGAAACTGAGGGAGGCCATAAAACAGTAGTCAATGCAATCGAAAATGATTTAAATGCTCTACATATTTCTAGCGATATTGTCCAAGTATGTGAAGTAACATCCATAAAATAGCTCAATCCAAATCCTTTAAAGATATTAACAAACTATAAAAATAATAATAATTGGTCGGAGCATACTGCTTTCAGTTTTCATTTAATAAATAAAAAAAAATCCCACTCTCCATCTAATCTCGCTATTCAGTCTAAAATCAATTAGCCAAATGGCCGACTGAATTACCACTAGAATTCCTACGGAAGTAGTTCAGAAATCAAAGAATACTTCATTAAATCGAAACTACAAAACCCATGGCGTGTGCACAATCAACAGAAAGATAATAGGGAAACATAAGGGCAGGCAGTTCGATCGTGTCATCGAGGAGAGAACAAGCGAAAAAATAAATTCAATGACATCAAGCATAGAGAAACAGCAAGACGCTCCAAAACTCCATCTATGTTCCACTACTAACCCCTCTCCGATTGCCAAGAACAAACAACATGTTAGAAAACTCCAGACAACCATGAACCCTAAACTCTATATTAGAAAAACCCTAAACGGCCATGAATACAATCAAATCTCTAGTATAAATTCTTTGCCACAGAGCGAAGTCTATAAGCCACTCGGATCAAAGAACAACAACAAAAAAAGGATACCAAGTTAATAAATCAGAGAGCGAATTAGATACCTTCCACGGTCATCGCCATTTTCCCCCTCTCTTCGTCGGGGAAGGAAATGGCGCAGGATCGGACGAAGCGATCTAAATAAGTCCCGACTGGACCCGACCGAGTTAACGACTAAGATACTTGATTTGTGATTTATTATTATTATTATTATTATTATTATTTTCTTTAACAGAAATCTTTAGCTGGGTTTTAATCAAAACCGTTTCGGTTTTTGTTTGGTTTTGGGTTTTTTTTTTCTTTTCAAATAATAAAAAAATCAATTTGAGTTCGATTTTACCTATAATACTAGTAAACTGAATCGTGTTCATCTTTCTACTATTGCTTACGTTCTAATTATGTTTGGTTTAAATAAACATTAAAAAAATGGTTAAAAATCAAACATCTGTCACATGCATTAAATTATAAATCAATCGGACACATTTGGTAGTAGTGAGTATTTCTTAACTACTACAATGTAAATGCTAAATGACCAGATTAAACCAACATTTTATTACAATCTAAATATTAGATGTATAAAATAAAATCTCATTAGAACTACGAAATACATTCGTAAATATTTAAGATATACTCTCTCCTTTTACAAGGGAAGATGGATTGCCGATTAAAAAAAATAATCCTGTGACCATTCTCGGAAAAAATAATTGTCTAAAATTTACATCTTCTTTCAAATCTAGCTTTTCTTTTTTCTAAAATATAGTTAGTTAATTTCTAGTGCATACCAACTTGAAATGCTGTAAATGTAATCTAACAATTTGTAGCCGATTTTAAGTAAAAGCATTTCTTGAATTAAAAGTAGACAAAAATTAAGGCGGGTGAAGAACATAAATACCAAATTCATATAAGAAAAACCAAAAATATGAACACTGAATTAATGTGTATTTGCAAATCCAAAATATAACTATGCGTAGGCATAAAAAATAATTATGGAATATTTAATTCCATTTTAATTATCAAAAATAATCTAAAATGGTATGAATAAAATCAATGATATTTTGAAAATTAAATGGCATCATAGACTCAGTGCACACTCCACATCTAGTAAAACCGAGAAATATATGGAATCATTCCATTTTATCATTGACTTTCATTCTCAATTCTCATTCCATTTAATCCTTCAAAATTCTGCTAGCATAAAGTTTTAAAAAGAAATAAGTTTAGCCTACTTGACATCAGAAAATCCACACCTTGAACATGAAATGCAACATAGTTTATGGAGGATTTACAACAATATGAGAGGGCAAAACACACAAGCCCCCAGTTGTAACCATCTTACTTTTTGCTCTGGGGACAGTAGATTCAAATGGGAATACTGACTAAAAAACCGAGAAGTGGGCAAGTATACTTGTATCACCACTTGCAAAATTGTCTCTGAACCTTGGAATTGTGTCCAGACTTGCCACCCTTGTCCTTGTAAGCATTTCTTGATCCTGTCCTCCGTGAGCCTTGAGCTGCTGCTATGGCTCGCCGCCTCTGTCTGTATAGTCGCTTTGTTAGTTCATCATCATCTCCATCATCAGATTCATTATCACTGTCCTGTAAGACGGAATAAGGCAAACAAGATATTTACTACAAATAAAATTAGAAGAACAAGCATTCATAATTTATCCTTTACATTTTCCAGTTACTTGGAGATGGAATTTGTTGAAATGCAGCAAATTGCTGAGCATTAGAGTTGAACATGAGGGCCTATCAAAGACGCTAAAATTTGGATGCATTTAAAGAACCCAACAGACAATGGTGTCAACCAGGCACATTGTCCAAAATTCTGAAATGGATCATTAGGATCTTAACTCCTAGGGTATGTTTAGTTCAAGTTATTAGTCATAACCTTAGGTATATGATTATCAGTTCTTCACATAACCAAAGTTACGAGGAATAAAATATAATCTAATGTTGTTTGTTTCAATCATAGGTAATGCAACAAAAACTTATTTGTTTGAAAGTTTTATAATATATAACCAATTTAAACATTTACTATATTACCCCTGGTTCAAACCTAAGTATTAATTTAATATTTGATATTTTTAAATAAAATAATTAATATTAATTACAATAATAGATTGATAATATATATAATAAATAAATATTATTAATTTATAAATTATAAAATTACACAATAACTTGGGCAACGAAGCTCTTCGTGAGGAAAAGACGGGAATTGAGATGAGAAGATCATCGTAACTCTCGAGGAATGATAAACAAATATAGGTAAAAATGTTACAGAATGAGGAGAAGATGATATTAGTGGAGCTTGTCGTTGGACTGAGTCATGGGGATGGACTCCCCTATTCTGTTCGGGGAGAAGGACTCCCTCTGCAACAACCCATTCAACAACTTTGCCGTGCTCGCCGCCGCAGCCCTCACACCCCGTCAGCGTACCAAGGGATTCCATCACGAGCAGGGAACCTAGCACCCCCGCCAACGGTGTCATCAACACTAGCGTCAACAAGAGGAATACGACGACCACCACCGAGCATAGCGAAGCCGCGCCAAGGGCGTACAACAACCACCTAGCCACCAGGGGCGTCGTCCGTGGCACTAGGAGGAAGGGGAGGATGTAGGCAGTCAGCATTGACCATGCGGAGACGGCCCTCACCAGGGTGTGCAGGAACGGGACCGTCTGCTTGGAGCTTCGACTATAGCAAAGCTTGAGCAGGCTGGATTGTACCAGGCGGGTGACGGTGATGAGACCTAGGTAGATCGCCGCCTGGATCAGCATCACTGACATTGCTTGCATTTGATTATATCTAAGAAGCAGATCGATATTGATAATTTTGTAGGGGTATTTTTGTCTCAAAGGGTAAATATTGGTGAATAATTTTAGAAAGATAATTTTGTTAACCCCGGAATAAAAAAAAAATTCACTTTTCCAAGGTTTTCCGATTCCGGGTTGCATATCCAAATTGATGATGTGTCAGGCATGCATCATGACTCAAAAATCGCTAATTACTTAAACCAAACAAGGTTTTTGTTGATAACTTTAGATAGATGACCGAGGTTATCAACAATAACTCCCAACCAAATGGACCCTTAGATAATCTTTTCTAGTAAATTGAAGAACTTTGTGAAGAAATCCTTGGTATGAATTCACTTTTTATTTTGTGTGTATATAGTGATAATTAAAAATAGCATTGTAGGAGTGAAATCATATTGACATCACAATTACTTTAATACTAGTGACAAGGCGCACTAAGTGTTGCTAAATCTATATTTTGCAGGTCATAGGTACATCTAAACAAACTTTGAAAAGAGGGCCCAAGATTATAAGAGTTACTTTATCTACAATATAAGGAACTGAATATAACATGACGTCAATAATGTTAGATGTGGCAGATAACTCAGGAATCTCAACAAAATCCTCTCTGACGCCTCACAAATTTGAGAGAACATCTCACCGTTTTTCTATTATTGTATTAAAGATCAAACACATTTTCCTTCAGTTGGGTTTATCTAATACATTTATCTTCAGCTGAATTTATCCAATGTAAAGATAGGATAGCAAAAATGTGAACTATTAGAGTATTATAATTTATAAAACACCCCTGAAGCACTTTAATTGCCGGCACTGAAGGCATGTTATAAACAAGGTTTAAATGTCAACAAGTAAATGAAGCTAAAAATCAAGAACTGATGCAAAACATTATAAAAACACTGGATTATTTGACAAATCAAAATGAAGAGAATAACTGAACGTTCAAAATATTAAAAAAAAATGGAGCATCTAATCTATGCATAACAGTTGCCAAAGAGAAAAAAAATGAACCTTTTCTGAGTTTTGCCCTGGTTGCAATATTCCATCATCATTTTCTCCATTTTCATTACATGAAGTATCATCCTCAGATTTCTTCTCATCATTCTGAAAAATGTGAATAAATGCTAAGTCATGAATTCCATCATGGATGTAGTAAGTTGTCTTCAAACACATGAGAATGAATGTATATGAATAATCTCATAATGTAATGGTTCATATACTCAGAGAAACTGGATGATCATGGTAATTTTCTCACTTATGACCTAGCAACGTGATATTGACAGTAATCACCCATCCTTTCCTGATGGAGTTTAAAAACCATGAAATTATTTGAGAGGAGTTTAAAAACCATAAAATTATTTGAGAAGCAACCAAATTGAACATTTGCATGCAAAAACAGAATAAACATTGCTTAATATCCATAGACCTCACCTAGACATGAAGAGGCCATGCCCATGTAGACATATCTGTCGTTAACTCTTGCAATGATACAATGGTCAAAAACAAATTGAAGGTCAGAGTAAAAACATGCAACTAGAGACTCTGCCCATGAAAGAAAAATAATGATAATGATTGGGTGGGGTGGGGTGGGGTGGGGTGGGATGACAACTAGATGATGATACTAGAATTTGCTGCATATTGAAATCAAAGGCCTTACCCTATTACTTCAAAACACCTACAAAACGTATTCCTTCAAAATAATTAGACGCTGACCGGAAGAAGAAAGTTGTGCAACTAGATTTAATTGAGTCCATCATAATGCACATAGAGAAATCAAGCAAAAGAACTCTGAATTTTTTAATAGTGCATATAAAACATCCTCATCATATCTTATAATCCAAAACTAAATCTGTTAAATAACACAATAACCATGATGATTGCCAAAACTCTTTCTTATCGTTTAACACATTTGCAGTTTCAATGATAGCCAAGCTAGGTAGTACCTGATCTTCTAGCTTTAATAAATCCATATTTTGTACAATAGAAGCATCTGTTTCAGTTTCTGCTTGCACTTGCTCTTCAAGTTCATCCTCAGAACTTGTAATGTCAGTTTGCTCTGTTCCTCCTTCAATAAACTATAAAGAGACGACAAGGTAAATAAATATGCTAAAACTAGTCCATATAAGAGCCGAATGATCTAAATAAGAAACAGTGACTTCCATAGGACAGAATATTCAAGCACGTGATAAAAGTGTGGCCATTAAACAATTTTATAGACAGGACCATCCTCAAAACAGTATGTTATTGAACACAATTCACGACCTAGGAATTTGTTGCATGGAAATTAAAAATTAGTAAAACTCTGTCGACTAAAATATAAGCATTACAAATAAAACTTAATACAGTTACTAAGAAGAATGATACTAGAGAGTTAGGAAGATAAATTGTCAAGCTCTCCATGAGGAAATGACAAGACAAGTGGGTTGCATTTCCTAAACATATAAGTAGTAGGCAAAGTGTAGGTTTACTTAGTCAGATTTCTATGTGCAGGAAAAACTGTGTAGAAACCATCAACACAATATTGATTAAAAGAATGGCAAGTATAAGAAACTAGGAACACGCTGCAAGGTTTCCGTTGCTATAAAGTAAATGCAAAAGAATTTAAGCTACGACATGCATGCATACCTTCTCTATGTCATCTTGATCTTTTCGTGTAAAACCGCTGGCAGAAAGTTCCCTGTCCAAGAAACCAGCAGATTTAACTATAGAAGAGAAAGATGGCCTTCCATTTTCCTCCTCATCAGCTTCTGCTCCATCACACTCATCATCTTCATACACAAGTTTGAACCTGACAAAAGAGATTTGGTGAATATTGTCAAGAAACAACTGGGTATACATTACAGAACATCTGAAATAACATTCATATCTTGAGTAGGCAACACCACATTCAGTCTCTTATTCTATGCAAGAACTCTTCAAATAAAGAACAATGACAAGAACAAGAAGCCTTGGTGTTTCATCATTGTTATTGGCTGCATGGATCTTTTTCTACAATGTTTGTAATTACTATACCGAGTAGGGACAAAATTATCCAAGCACGATCATCTTAGTCCGACCTTGAATCTTTGCTCACTACTGAAAATTGCGAAATTCCTCCTCAAGAAAAGAGGGGGAAAGCAAAAACCACTACAACATATAAAACCTTATAAAATATGGGTGCCATAGTTTTTGGAAATGAGCTCAAATATCATAACCATCTTATGCTTAGTAGTTGATATCTCAACACAAGACTCAGCATCAAAACTCAACTAACAGAACACTGACAATTTATAAATCAACAATAATACCACTAAACAGTTCACAAAGGTCACACTTTGCACCATCAGCAAATCTTTTTCTAGTTAGGGACCCAAAATCAAGCACGAAAATAACTTCCAACCTTGAACCCACTAATTACAAAACGGTAGAGACACTAAGGCCATAAGACCAGAAATCAAGCAGGCCAATAAAATTCAGTGTTAAATCTGTCTTTTCTGTTATATCCATGATCTTTTTACTTTAGCCCTATTATCACATAATTCCAAACAAGACCAATAACATTAGGAATATTGATATTCGAGCAATCAACAGCAAAGAAAAAGAGAAGATCCGACAAAATCAGTTAGTAAAGAAAGTGTATTTTTTCTAATATTTAGGTTAACTACATACCTTTTGGCAAAGAACTTGAAAATGCACTCAATATCGCGATCAAAGTACCTGGAATTTTATTTCTGAATAGTCACAAGACTAACTTATCGAAAAGCTTTAACATAAGGATAGATAATGATAAGAATACATTTTTGCATTGCGATGAGAAACTGATACCATCTGCGGAAAGTCAATCATGGTGACCTTTTCATTATCATCTATCTAAAAGGACAACAGAACCAAATTAGAACAGACACAAACAAGTGAGAAAAGAACGCATAAATTCGTTTTAATATACAACCACAAGTTCAGGAAAGAATGTACTATATATGAACTAAGATTTGGGAGCTCAGATTTGCAAAACATAACCAATACACTAGTATAATGAATGTCAATCACTTTCAAGGCCAATCATGTTGTTTGTATCAAATCATATGAAAGTTGGACACAGTGTATAAGATATTAAATTCTGTCAACATGCAGTATCAACATAGATGTGTGAGATTAATAATTAAGTAGAATACAAAACACCATCACGTATAGCTTATCAGAAATACTGAAACAACTTTGGTAGAAAAATGGTGTGACAACTAGGACGCATACATTTGTTGGAGATGATATAGATGTCTACAAAATTGTTAAAGATAGCATGAACCTTGAACAAGCAAATTAGCATGACCTTCCACAGTATGACCATTTTTAAGCCCTGCCAATAATTTTTCTAGGACTCAAATTGGAGAGCACAACTTTGAACCCTTGCAGAAATATTATTCACATGTGAATTTCCCATGTTGCCATGAGAAAACTCAAATGCCAAGAACCAGGCTTCAAATTTGATACTGAGATACATGTAATCAAGGGTAAATCAGGTCATACCATAAATGTGTAGTCTAAATATAAAAAAAAATGCTGATTTGTAGGACAACCTTTCTTTTCCCCTTCATTCCCACTATTTGATGCATATCACCCAGTCCTTCCCCTTCCTTATGAGATGCACTAGCCATGCTGTATGATCCATCCACTCCCCTCCGCTATAGATAAAAGCTCTCCTCTTCCTTATCCGCCTTTCCCTATTCCTTTCCCATATCCTAGCATTTCTTTCAACCCATAGATCCCTACCCACTTCCACCCCTAACCTTTTCCTATTCAACCAAAAGCAAGGAAGCATGCCCTTTGCATTCCTCAGAGACCCGAGCAACTAAGACTTGTGACTCATCCTTATACACTTCTTGTTCCTATATCCATTGAACTAATGCTGATGATAACAACCTTGGTCAACAATTCCATTGCTCTAGTTATCAATGAAGACGTTAATGGCATATCTCATGACAGTAACTTTGAGGTTTAGTCATAAGCTTTACACTTCATTTCTAACAGCATTTGGGGAATTATCAGGAAGAAGAGTGAATCAGACGCAGGAAGTAATGTCTGAAGGTGAAGACTGAGTGCTAACAAAAACAAGGAAGGACGGTGGGTTAGTTTCAAATGAGGGCTTTGAGCAAGCAATGTGTGGTAGCGTCAACAGCCATTCACCAAACAAAACAATAATTTGTTTCCCTTCTGTATATATGCTTTGTTTGCATGTGTGATGTTTGTGTGGAATTGATCTTGACATGGTCATTCAGGCGTTGAATGTAAAATACTGTGTTGAGCAACAAGTCATCCAGTTTTGTATGTGTATATAGGTAATCAGAATTTATTGTAACTTAATCACTTATAAGTTGATTACTGATCAAAGTGATTACTATATTTTATATACTAGATTAAATAATTACCTATTACTCAGGTTATACCTAATACCTTATATGTTTTATATAACCTAGCACTAGCAAAAACCTCAAGGAATCCAAACCAAAAAAAAATCAGGCATGGGAATTTCTTTATACCCCAAATCCATCTAAGTCAGATGGGATTTAAAACCCAACTTAACGCTGTTGGAACAGGTGGCCCAGCTAGAGGGGGTGAATAGCCTGCAAATCAAAATTAAGACGTTCTCTTGCTACTATCAGCATCAAAATTACCTGGGGTACTTACAAACTCCACCTGACACATGGCCAGCCCTAGGCATAGGAGTTTTCATGATGGCA
>JBBPFQ010103559.1:0-12239 GCA_037974815.1 Kaempferia elegans | reverse complement strand
AACAGTACATAAGCCTCTTATCAAGGAATTGTAAATACAGAGATCTCCACAGTACCCATCATTGATCATCTCATTCAACAGCTTGCAACCATCCCCAACTCTCCCCTCAGCTACAAACCCCTCCACCAGTGACCCATACACAGCACGGTCAATCACAAACCCCTTTCTCTTTATCTCCAAAAACAGTTCATAGCCTTTCTCAACCCTCCCTGCCTTGGACAAACCTGACACCATCGTTGAATATGCCATTGCATCAGCCTTGACTCCATCTTTCACCATTTCCTCCCACACCCTCAAGCAACCATCCATGTTCCTCTCTGAAACTAGGGCCTTTAGCATTGCAGTGTATGCGAAAACATCCGGCTTGCACAGTTCTGTTCTCATTCGTTCCAGCAGTTGAAAAAGGTCATCCATCCTTCCAGCACGACAAAGTCCCTTAGCAAGGATTGTGAAAGTGATGGCTTCCTCCTGACAGCCATCGGTCTTGAGGTCATCGTACACAGAAAGAGCAAGATCAAGATGTCCAGTTGCAACCAAAGCATCCAGGATGCGGTTGTATAGATGGATACGAGGCTTGACACCAAATTTTCCCCGCATTTTCCGGAATATGTGGAAGATCCGAAGGCCACGACCAGCATCAGCGTGCATTCGTATGAGGATCTCGAGCTGCTTCTCAGATGGTTGTTTCCCCTGGGCGTGCATCAGCTCCGGGAGTTGGTCAGCCGCCGCAGGACGTGCGGAGGCATTAAGGGCATAGGCGAGGGCATTATATGAAGCGAAGGAATGACGGAAACCCTGCTGCTTGCCAGCCCAATGAAAGAATTGGGTAGAGAGGGAGGGATCGATAAGGGGGCGAGAACGGAGGACTTCAGCGACGAGGTCAGGAGAGAATCGACGAAGCTTTCGCAAATCGGACAATACTTCGGGGCACCATCGACGGTGGCGACGGAAGGAGTCGAGAACGTAACGAGCGATAGGCGAGAGCCGACAGTCGATCGCAGGCACAGAAAGAGAGGGCGGCTTCGGTTGGGTTGGGCAATCGAAGTCCCATTCGCGGAAGTCGGTGGTGGGGAGGACGGCAGTGTCGATGGGGGCGGGAGCGACATCCTTTCGATTCGAGAAGAATCCGCCGCGGACAACTGGGCGATTCTGTGAGGGCTTGCGGTGGCCATAGAAGAAGTACTTCCGGCCGCCACCGGCGACGGCCATGGTTAATAAATACCTCCCGCTCAGCGGAGGAAGGCAACGGAGAAGCGTAACCCTTCTCCGGTGGTGGTTTTTCACCGCGTGATCAATGGATCGAAGGAATTCCAGTCCAAATAACGTGTTTTAATTGAAGGGATGAAACTAAAATAATTTTTATATTATTTACATTCTCTTCAGAGAGGGGGTGGAATTAAATTTTTTCAAAAATTAAAATTCAATTCTATAATAAGTTGAAATAGAATAAATTTTCAACAAGTAATTGATAAGGAATTAGAATTAAATTTTATACTAACACCTCAAAATAAATCAGACCTAAAGAGATCTGATTTGAGAAGAGAATTCCTCTGGAAAATTAAAATGACTAAATAGCCCTCATCCATGTGTTTTTCAACTTCTCATGAAGCCCTTCTTCCGTGTCTTCTCGGCTTCTCCCATTCGTAGAACCCTTCCTGCTGCCCTCTCCTCCACTGTCACTCGTCGTCCGTCCACTGCCGTTGTCGACCACCGGATCTCAAACGCGCCTCCATCGCTGCATGGTATTTGGATTTGCATGTCCAGAACTAGTTAGAATAACAAAATAGTATTTAGTTTTTTTTCATGGTGGTGGTTTAAAGGGTGGTTTTGGCTTTCAAGTATTTAGGTTTTGTTTTCAAGTGACACAACATAGTTTAATTATGTTATGCTATGCATTTTAATAAATAATTAGAGATGTTAGTTAAATATTAAATTTTATTGATGAAGGATAAAATGGTAAAAATATAAGAATTGAATTCAATTATGATAGATTCCAAATTAAAGAATTCAATTCTGTTATTTACCAACTCATTTTAAATATAAGAATTGAATTCAATTCACGATGGAATTCAATTCAATTCCATTACTCTTTCCAAACGAAACAAGTGAAGCTCACTAGACAACTATTGGGAAGAGATTTAGCGGGTAACCAACAGATTCAATTGGGTACTGATTTCCATCTTAATATTATAAGATGAATCTTTGATTAGAGACCTATGGAACACGTACGGATGCAAAATGGGTATGAATGTAGATGCCATCATCCCTAAACTGTGACATCTCTAGTTTTAATTTCTAGCAATTTGGAGCTAAAGGAGGGGAGACAAATTAATCAGAAGAGGATAGAACGCCTTGCAATCAAGCAGCAATGCAAGTAAAGAAGAAACGGGATCGAAGTCGAACCTATAAGTATCGTGATCCGGAGCAACGCCGGGGGTTGTCCGAGCGGGCATGGGCTTGGACCACTGCGTGAAGTCCCGATCGAAGTAATCCCAATCGGGCAAGAGGATACCGGCGATCCCGAGGATCCCGAAGGCGTACGTGCCAAGCATCTTCTTGAGGGAGAAGGTCCAGATCCCGACGAGGACCACCACCGCCGCCAGAGTCAGCAGGCTCGACTGAAGCTCCGCCTCGCGCCGCATCTCCGCCTCTGCTCCCGCACCTGTTCAACGCAGCTGCCGCCGCCGCCGCCCTATAAGCACCAAAGAAGAGGAGGAGTGAGAAGCAGAAGGAGAAGAGGAACAGGGAGAAGAAGAGGAGACGATCTCGACAAAGTAGTGCTTGTGGGGAGAAAAGCCTCACTCATTGGCTGGTGCTTGCGGGGTACGTTTATTGAGGGACCCACTTTACTAAAGTTCAGTTGAGTAGTTGGTTGGAAAGATAAAATTTTAGTTTTGTCTAATTTCGAGTCGATAAAAAAAATTTTCAAATTTGGACAAATTAATTTTGAAATTAGATATTTTTTTTAATTTATATATTAGAGAAATTTGGAGCACAAATACATATTCAACATATAAATAAATATTACTCTTTAATAGAATTTAAATTTAAATTTTCTTATCTCTTATTTTGTGTATTTTAGATTAATAAGAAATAGAATTTATTTTATCTATTAATTAGATAATATTTGGACATCTAAATTATCATAAATAATAAATTAATTGAAGATGGAAATCTTAAAATAATGGCAAAATAAAGCTTGCGTACACGTTAGAATGGGTACATCGAAATTAACTCTTTTCGATGTACCATGTTCACCAAATTTATTGAGTGCACGTTTACTTGATTTAATAAATGACCGCACAATAATTTATCATATTTGCAATAATTTAAATCTAAATGAACATGTTTCCTGTTTTATTTTTTTTCGGGTAGGAACATCTTTCCTGTTTTATTATTTCGATAAAGGATTGTTCTGGGCTTTAGTGCAGCTGTCAAATACTCGATTAATTAGATATTTATTCGAATCTCAGTGGGATCAGCTTTGTAAAAACTAGATACTGAATTAGAAAAGCTTCCATCAATATAGAATCTTTGAGAACCATTAAATCATATTGTATCTATTATATTCTGGTGACGTTTAATTGGTGGTGGATTTAAGAATGAAGAAATGAAATTATAATAAAAGATAGTGTTTATGTTGTGGATTTAGAAATGAAAATTTAAAAATAATTTATAGATTTATGGGAAATATTAAATCTATATAATTTGGTAGGTTTCATTTTCATTTATATTCTTATTCCTACTTACTATCAAACTTATACTTATAGTTATTCCAATCATTTAACTAAATATCACGTCAGTCCGTCAGTCGTAGATGCATATAAAAAAGACTATTTCTATAACTAGAATTTGTGACTAGGATCCCATGGCAAATTGGACATCATGTTTGTCCGGGGGCAATTGATCGCCCAGTAAATAGAGTCGTCAATTTGGGTTCGATCCTCGAATTGGCCCGTCCTGCCAAACAATATTTTAAATAGGTTGGGTTAGAATTTTATCAACCCAAGCTCACCATGAGTTAAGTCGCCTAGGCTCGCGACTCGCACGGTGTTTGTCACGAGCTTAGGTTGGTCCGCGTGTTGAGAAACACATATAAGCCAAGTTTATGTCAAATTATTATCTTTCTTTGATATAATTTTAAAATAAAAACAGTCATTTTCATCAAATATGAGTATTTATTTTTATTCATTTATATTTAAAATGCTCATTTATGGATATATTTTATTGATAAAATATTTTTGAAGTAAACGTTGAAGCTTTGAATTTTTTTTAATAAAAATTTGATATGCTCGCTAGTTGATCCGTCTAAATTACAATCCGTCATGTATTGGATTGGGCTGAAAATTTTCCAATCCGTCAAATGACGGGGCAGCCCATCCTTGTCCCGCCAAATATCTAGCCCACCATGGGACGACCCTGCCCTGTCATGAGTTGGTCTGTCTAATCAACATCGCCACGTCAAGCACGACAACAACATTTCTAAATGGAAAGGTTGCACTCATTCGAATGGATGCCAAAGTGAAGGTAACGTTGCATTTCCATTCCATTAAAAAAAATCGACCAACGTTCGGTCTATTGACCGAAAGGATAGAACTATATTATAAAAAAAAAATTGATTAAATCCATCCGCCGCTCCTCAGCACATCCTTATATTATGTGAAGGAAGATAAATGAGTCAAACCACTAAATAGCTATGGAGTGGATGGAGTTTTTTCCCAAAGGTATACATCTATCGGGAATTAATTCCTATTCTATTATAATAAATTTGTCACCCTCTAATTAAATAAATATCCCAATAAAAATAAACATCGAACTATATTAAATCCTTGCATTATAATAGACTATTCCCTTAATTTAAATACGTTACTTATATGAAAATAATTGCATCAATACTCTCCCTCAAATTTATTATTCCGTAATTTTGTTCTCCATTAGGATAAAATAGTTAAAATGCTCTTAATTTTAAATTCTTTACCTTTATCTTTAATCACTAGCACTTATAACTTATTTTTTAGTTAGTATTCGGTATAACTTCTCGTCAATCCATCCGTCGCACTCGTAGCTACAGCTCTACTCGATTATTTCCTAATAATTATTGTACTTCTCAAGTCACATTAATTATGATCAATCGAGAAATTTATTAATTAATTTGTTAAAGATCCTGGGAAACTAAAAAAATAAACTGCCACACCGTTTTCCCGAGGCGATTAATTATTATGACTTGTGATTCTAGAAATAATGAACTTAGATGTAATTAAATAATAATATTAACGAGATATAAAATTATTGGCATTGAAAACTCGGAGGATTTGATGAATTTCAAATACAAAAATGCATATTGAAAAAGATAAAATTGTAGGAATAAAAAAAATTAAGAATAATTCATATGCCCGAACTTCACCAGATTTGCCTAAACAAACTTTAGGACTAACCCTTGAGAGATTAGAGTGTAGGTGAGATTCACTTAACGGGTTTAGTAGCTAAGGGAGTCAACAGGAATTGGCGAATGAACGCAAACATAAATGACTAAATGAGGGTGATGAACCCTTTTATTGCTTACTCAAATATGAAATGGCAACTTAATACAAAACTTGTTGAAGGAAGATGAAACTCTCTGTATTTTAGCAGCATTAGACATTGAGCCACACAAAGTATCTTTACCCTTAAGATACCTTTTCTCATGCAAATTATTAATACTGAACAAGATGGATTCCACCATCAAACTATACTTCACATTGTATTTGTTTGTTCTATAACAATGGCAACCCCCGAAAAGCTTCCTGTCGAGAATCTGAATTAGGAATGCAAAAAAAGGTCGATCGGAGAAAGGTCAGGTCAGGTCAGGTCATGTGACGGTGAGGGAAAAATCAGAAAGTGCCTAAAAATTTTGAGACACAGCGGCAAAGAATCTTTCTATCTTTTGCTATCGAGGCTCTCGTAGAACAGAATGTACCCATGATCAGTGTTGCCTGTGTACTCCTGTGCTGATCCAAAGTAGGTTTGGACAGTCGGTTCATCGATGATCTCAACGTTTTCGTCATCGAAGTAGAGCCAATGGTTGTGGCTCTTGACGAGACTGACATAGTGTCCGTGGTTGGGGCCAATTCCCACATGAACCACAACAGCAAAGAGTGCGTACTCAGTATCTGAATTTTCGACTGTGTTGTTCAGTTTCAACTCCAAGGGAAAGACAACGCGGTAGAGTAGCTTCTTGTAGCGGCCCAGCTGCTCGATATATTTGAAGCGCTTGAGATGGATTACGAGGATGTTTGGTGGCTTCTTGATCTTCATCCTCTTCTGGGCTTCTTGCAAGCTGCCCGAATATGACAAAAGATACAAAATAGTTCAGACAACATACGAACAAAAGGTGACCGGAAACTACATAAGATATGCAAAGTAAATAGCAAAACAGTTACTAAATTCTACATTCCACATAGAAATGTCGGCATTAGCTAAGACGGAATGTGCAGAATGTTTACTTAAAACGACGATTCCTCAAACTTGATCGACTTACTTTATAGAACAAGAATGCTCAGGTCAAACCTTAAAATATAGTTATAATGAGGTTAGTAAATCATCAGCCTTTTAAAAATCTCAGATAATCTAACTGAAAGGGTTTTGATAAATATGTTTTCCATTTTTCAATGCTTCTATCGATTATCATGATCCACAAGTCATTAAGTTGAAAGGTCTGTGCCAGTATGAAGGCATGATGACTAGACATTAGAAATGAGTCTATAAAAAATAATCCAGCTAACTTCTCACAAATGCCAGGAAAAGGAATGAAATAAATCAAGGAAGCAGAGCCATCGCCGAAGTATAAAGTTACCTGCAGCATTTGTCACAGAAGAATTTATCCTCTGCATTGAGAGTTTCAGTTGAGCTGAAATTTTTGAGACAACTTGTAATTGAACTATTTTGTTCAATGTCAAGGCTTAGGTCCAAAAACGGTTCATCTTTAGCGGTAACAGTTTCACAAAGCAAGCATTTTGTTTCATTGGTAAGAGTACCCTGTATAAAACAATGACCACAGACCACCCAGGATTTTTGTTATAAATCAGAATTAAGCATCATTTTGGTTCGTTTTTACAAAATAAAAAGAAATTAACAGATAATGATAGTAGGAACAAGGAACACGTCGCAAAAAGTTCTTACTTGAAAAATTTTGTGAACCCAAGTAACAAGGGGCTCTTTTTCAACGCCATTGACATGCAGATTTGTTTGGCCATTTGCAAGTTTTTGAGGTAACAATGAGGCGTCAGATGAGGGCTTTGGAGTATTGGCTTCTTTTTCTAAAATATCAACAAGCTCGTTGAGCAGGAAATTCAAAAACTCATGAGCATCCTGTAAATGTATCAAGATATTACAATTCTCTTAAAAAAAGCAATGAGGAGCAGAACCAAACTAACACAGTAAGATAATTTACCTGGTGCATATAACTACGGAAGAGCTCATTTTGTTTTTTCACTCTTTGCACAAAACGCTTAGGAGAGACAACACCAGTTTTCTTTTTTTGCGAACTAATCTGCAGAGTAGAATGCAATTTGACATGATTTACCTGGTTATAAACTATTAACAATTTTCACTATCATTTGGACAGAGTGATACAGATTTTAAGAGAGAAATACCAAGTCCAATTGGTTGGGTACAGAAGGATACAACTATGTTGAAATACCTGATAACATACTCTGAACAGAATCACATAGAACAAAGCTAACCTTCTTTTTCACACTTACACAACATATGTTGCTGTGCAGAACAAGCAATTGGCAATTTCTATGAATTTCAAAAGAGAAGAAAAAGGAACAAAATCCAGAATTTAGGCAGATTTAAGATAATAGACAAGAATCAAGATACTTATCATAGAAAAACATGAAAGTGAAGAATACATACTAGATATACAAAAAGGATGAACATGACATTCAGCAAGATCATGGAATGTTTTCAAGAACTGCACCACTGGCAAAATAGTTATTATGACTTGTGAATTTAGCGAGCATTACTTATTGACCTTGACAAGTACATCCCATAATAAAACTGGATTATAAGATATTTTAGTGTCCATAAGAGTCATGTATTGTATAACAAATTTAAGAGCAAATAATTCTGCATCTTTAGGAAATGTAAATCAAGTTAGAAAGTAGATGATAGTTTATTAGTGTAGCTAACAAGTAGAAACATTATTAGGCCATATTTTTTTTTTTTACTACAACATTTTTTGATCTATGAACAAATTAAAATATCTTTAGAATTAGCATAAATGAGAATAATCTTCAAAAAATTACACACCTGAGAAAACAGGTCAGCAAGACAAGTCAAAAGATTCTCCTCTGCATCACCATTATTTTTATTCTTTTCATGATACTCCAGCAATTGCTCCCGGAAAGGGACACAGAAAAAAAGAGCCTAAAAGCAACAAGGCAATCCGGTCGATTAGATCAAGAGCAGGAACATACTATAAATTCTTAACTGGAGTGCTTAGTTTACATTTATATCAAATTCTTATCTTTTGTGCATGGTCCCATCTATCTATTTGAGGTCTAGTTTAGTTTTTATTACAACATTGAAATAATTAGGTCAATACATGTTCTTTAGACAAACTCATTGATTCTCCTCATTCAGCAGATGAAATCATACCACTTAAATGTAATGTAATTGCTGCTCGTGAGGGGGATCGGCCTTTAATTTCCATCATCAGAATTTGTTAAGCCATCAATCCACAATATTAGTCCTTCCTAATAGTTTATAGATTAAGCTTTTGATTTAAATGGTCATCCAACTAACCTTTAATATTGGAACAAAGAACCCAAGTGATGGGATCAAATCTTGGTTATCTTAACTATTCTACTGTCTTCTATTATACTGTTCCAGCACAAACTTCTTGGTTTGCACTTTCTTAAAATTTACTAAATTATTCAAGCTTATTATGGTGCTGTGGGGATGTTAACCTCTATAAGGTACTTCCCTTGTGGGTTGATGTCGAATTAGAATAGAGCCGTTATGATGTCAAATTAGAGTAGAGCCTATTCTATCTAAGACGACTACTCCCTTGAGAAAAGAGCACTATTTTACTATATACACATGATGGACTGTCCCACTTATCCACGTAAAACTAATGGGTGTAAAAAAAAAACCTACCTTCAACACACACCCTAACGTGCATCACACCTTTGAGGTAATGCTCGTGCCCATAATAACTTAGAGGTATGCGCTTTAACTCTAAGACCATATCAAATTAAGGTTGAGATTAGTCCATCTCAAACTATTAATCCTTTCTAGATGGAATGGCTCAAGACTGATTTAATAGTTACATTCGAAGGATTAGTTATAAAGAATTATCATAACAAAATAAACAAATAACATGCCAACTTAAGGAGCTGAAATAAAAGCACTGTTTAGTGATTTATCCCATGATATTATGTTCGGAATGAGGAAGAACAAGTGCAACCAATTTACAATGCAAAAGTTAGTATTTGATTTATTGGCAATAAACATTCTTGAAAAAGTATCAAAGTTAAAATGGCTGAAATGGAGCAAGTAAAATGTTAACTTGGAGATAAGTTTCTTATTGCAGTTTTGGGAGTTAATATAGAAATGCTCATTTAGAAAAACTAAACAAAATCAAAAGAGACCATAGTTAAGATTTTACTTGCTCTATTTGTATATTAACTCCCAAATCCACAATAAGAAACTTATCTCTTAAGTTGAGATTTCACAAATACGATATCTTGAAGTGATATGTGAAAGTAAGAAAAAGATTATTGCTCGAACAATTATATAATGATTAGGAAGTCACAAGATTCAACAGCATATTCTGTAATTCAATTAATTAGGAACCATGTTTGGCCAATAGTATTCTATCCATATTATCTTTTCTTGGGCAGTTTAGTAGACGGACATATTTCCAAACACGATTCTTGAAGAACTATATTTCCTCCCTAAGGAAGAATGATATCTTCAAAAGAGTAGTTTCAAATTATTCTATTTTAAGTGATAGTAGTGCAAAATTAACCCACCAAGGTCCTTCATATCAATAAAAGGAGTCAAATTTTGCAAAGATAAGAATCTTGTTAGTAAATACAAAGGTCTGAATACTAAGAAATTTCTGTTCGATCTGCACAGAGTGAACTTGCTTGGATATCAATTTCTCATGTTCTGCAGGAACATATCCTTAACGAAGCTATATAGCAAAGAAAGTGGGCCATACAGAATCCCAGCTACCTATGCTGGGTTTAGAGAGGAAGATTAAGGTATCACTTTCTTTTCACGATCATTGGTTTAACAAATCTGAAAGAATTAAGCAAAGAGAAGAACTAACGCCCAAAGGCGATCGCATCCGAATCCCCCTACGTCACACAGACAAGGCCAAAAGACGATGCGAGCCCATTAAAAAATTGAATTTTGACGAGATATTTCACGTTGCGAGGCATTTTGGAAGAGGAAAGAAATGAAAGGGAAACCTGCAAAACGCTGTTGCAGTAGCAGGTGTTGCCAAAGTTCTCAAGGCCAAAGTAGCGCTCGCCTTCGGGGAACTGCTCGCCGAGGGCCTTCTCGAGCTTCGACCCCGTTGCTCCCATAACCAGTCGCGCGAAACTCCCCAAACCCGCCAAATGGCCGACCAGGGCCACCGATCGGAGCAACCCCGAAGTCTTCGTATCCCTATCCCAGCAGTCAGCTCCACCGCACCGCCCCAATCGAGGAGAACGCCTCGATCGACAGAGAACGGAAAGGACTCTCCGCTGCACCAATGCTCCAAGGGATCATCGACTAGATCGGGAAAACGGAATCTTTAGGGTTCCCTTCTTCTACTCTTTGTCGCCTTTTTCTGTTTCACGTTGATCTGCCGTCGCCTATGCCGCAGCGAAGAGATCGACCGACCGGTGGAGACGACCGCGGAGGAAGATCGTTTATAATTTCGACCAACTTGACGCCGAAACCCGTCTTTTTAAGTGTCTTCTTAAGGGTCCCACAGTTTGAATGCATACGTGTCGGATGATGAGTGGGGTTTAGATCCGGGTACAATTGTGCACGTAATTCAGCCACGAGAGGCATGCACAAGGCTGGTACAGTTATGGGTGCGTGTTGGGATGAAGCTGTATTCGACAAACGGAGCCTGCAGCTTGCACGTGTGTGCCAGCTCAGCCATTCTAGTGATCAACTGTCTCATATGAAATAGGGAACAGCTATTGAAAAATAAGAAAATTATCAAAATACCAACTTTAATATATAAAAAATTCAAATTGCCTCTTGAACTTTTGACTTTATTTATTCTCAAATATTCTCTTTAATACTCACATATTTAACTACATTTTAAATTATTTTTATATAAATTAAAAATATGACACTTTTAAAAAAAAAAAAAAAATTATTGAAAGCATTTTGGCATTAATAAAACATTATGGATAATTTTAAAAGTGCTACTTATATTATATTTGCCACGTCATCATCACAGTGAATTAAATAATTATAATAATAGTGATCGAGAATTAAATAGCATTGACTTGAAAAATTAATGAATTAAAAAAAATTTATGCACGTGTCTTTTATAAATAAATAAATTAGGCCGGTAATTGTCCAATTTTTTTATTAAGATAGTGATGCTTCGCCATCCTTGATGTCTTGGTATTCCCTAATCGTGGTCAAAATATGCTTCAGCGTCATGTAAATTATATAAATTATCGTAAGAAACTCTTTTTCAAAAATAAAAACAAGAATAAAAGATAAAAGATTTCCTCTTAAATATTTTATTTCGAGAATACTTTTACTTTTAACGTTATTATAGTAGCTACAACTAGCGACTACAATATTGTAGTAGCTATTTTATAATTGTTGTAAAGTTATTCTTTACTTTCAAAATTATTGTAGCAATTATAAAGTACTACTACGTGTTGTAGTAGTTAATCGTGGTTGATACAATATATAATAACTTATATAATATTGTTGTAATATTGTAATAGCTATTTAATAGTTTCAGTAACTATTATAAAGTGATTTTGATTAATTTAAAATAATTTTAATAAAATTGATAAAAAAATATTTTAATATAATAATGTTCTAGATTTAAGATTTTAAAATTTAAAATTTAGAATTTAACTATAATTGTGTAGCAACTATTTAGTAATTTCTACAACTGTATAATAGCTACTTAGTAAGTTTGATAACTATTTTAAAATAATTTTAATAAAGTTTAAATAATTTTGACCAAGTTTGTAAGATTGTTTTGATATAATAATATT
>JBBPFQ010102465.1:0-17362 GCA_037974815.1 Kaempferia elegans | reverse complement strand
AAGATTGCTCCATTTTTTCAAGCAACTCTCCATCAAGAAGGAACCTAAAGGTACATCACATAATCCCCAAGAGTTAGAGGCACTTCTTTCAAAATTTTCTATGCTATTCAATAAGCCAAAGGGACTTCATCCATCACATTCACATGATTATCGTATACCTCTAATACCGGGGAGTGCTTCAGCAAATGTTATGCATTATCGCTACCCTTACATACAGAAGGAGGAAATTGAGAAGATTGTACAAGAGATGCTTCAAGCTGGTATTATTTGCTCAAGTCTAAGTCCATACTCCTCCCCAGTACTACTTGTGCGAAAGAAAGATAGAAGTTGGAAAATGTGTATGGATTATCGGCCATTCAATAAAATTATAGTGAAAGACAAGTATCTCATCCCCATCTTTGATGAATTACTTGATGAATTAGAAGGTGCCTCATTATTCTCAAAGTTGGATCTTCACTCAGGCTTCCATCAGATAGGAATCCATCAGCCAGACATTCCAAAAATATTTTTTCAGACTTATGGTGGTCATTATGAATTTTTATTCATGCCTTTTGGCTTAACTAATGCACCTTCTACATTCCAAAGTTTGATGAACGATATCTTCAGGCTAAGTACATCTATAAGTTTGAATTGATTTTCTTTGATGATATTCTTGTTTTAGTTCATCATTTGAAGATCATTTGCATCACCTTTATAAAGTACTCACTCTGTTGCATGATCACTCTCTTTTTGTGAAAAGATCTAAGTGTAGCTTTGGGACAACTAAGGTGGAATACCTCGGTCATGTTGTAAGCCAAAAAGGAGTAGCTACTAATCCATCAAAGGTACAAGTCATGAAGGAGTGGCCCACCCCAAAGAATATTAAGGCATTACCTGATTTTCTGGGTCTCATGGGTTATTATCGTAAATTTATAATAAAAAAAATTATGGAAATATTATTGCTCCACTCATAGCTTTATTAAAGAAAGATGCATGTAGGTGGTGTCCTGAAATAGAAAAGGCATTCTAAAGTTTAAAAGAGGCTATGATGACAGCAGTAATTCTTGCACTACCTAATTTAAATAAGCAATTTGTCATTGAAGCCGATGCATCCAGAATCGAGATCGGAGCAGTTCTTATGCAAGAAGGACAACCATTAACTTTTACTAGTAAGGCATTATCTCCTCTACATCAACAGATGTGTATTTATAACAAAGAAATGTTAGCTATTATACATGTTGTTACAAAATGGATACCCTATCTTCTTAGTCGACGCTTTCAAATACTAACTAACCATAAGAGCCTTAAGTTCATCTTAGATCAACATATCTCTAATATTGATTAGCATAAATGGATCAAGAGACTCTTAGGATATGATTATGAAATCGTTTACAAGAAAGGAATAGAAAATACAGTAGCTAATGTTTTATCTCGCCTTCCTAACCAAATAGAATTTGTTGCTATATCTTTAGTAACTTGCAAGAACTTGGACAACATAAAAAGAGAGCTAAAGGAAAACTCAACGGCATAAGCTCTCATTTAAAGCATACTACAAAATTCATCATCAGAACCTCACTATTCTTGGGATGGAGAAATTTTATAATATAAAGACATAATCTTCCTTCTAACAAACTCAGTCGAAAAGAGAGTAATATTGAAGGAATTTCATTCTTCACAAATTGCATGGCATTCTGACTTCCTACGCACATATAACTGATTTCAAAAGCTTTCTATTGGAAATGAATGAAAAAAACACCAAAAACTTTATTGCTGAATGTGATGTATGTCAAAGAAACAAAGGAGAAAATATAGCAAGACTAGGTCTTTTTCAACCCCTTTCCATACCAAAATAAATATGGATAGACATTTCCATGGATTTCATAGATGGATTACCCACTTCACAAGGAAAAACTACTATCATGGTTAGGGGTGAGTATTCGGTTAAAACCGAACCGAATAAACCGAACCGAACCGAACCGAACCGATTTTTTTTAAGAAACCGAACCGACCGAATTAATTTTAAAAACCGAACCGATATAATATCGGTTAATTCGGTTTTCGACCGAATTAACCGAATTAATAAATTTTTTTTAAAAAAATCAGTTTTTTTAATAAAAAATCAATTTTATTTTTAAAAATAAGTATAAAAATTCGGTTTGGTTCAAAATTTCGATTTATTCGGCTTATTCGGTTTAACCGAATAAGAAATTTCAAAACCGAAACCGAACCGAATTAACCGAAATAACCGATTTTTTGGAAAAACAAAACCGAATTTCCGAATAAACCGAACCGAATTTTAAATTTCGGTTCACAAAATATGATCATTTTTGTTCATTATCACATCCTTATACAACTATCTGTGTTGCTCAAGCATTTGTTACCTATATAATTAAACTACATGGATTACCAAGATTTGTTGTCACTGATAGAGATTCGGAATTTACAAGTAAATTTTGAAAAGAGTTATTTCAATTGCAATGCACTAAACTTAATTTTACCACATTCTACCACCCACAGTCAGATAGACAAACAAAGGTGGTTAATAGATATTTAGAGAATTATTTATGTTGTTTAACTGGTAATAGACCGAAGGAGTGAGTTCGTTGACTTTCATGGGCAAAATGATTGTACAATACGACCTATCACTCAGCTACTAAGATTACCTCATTTGAAGCGGCTTATGGATGTGTACCACCATCGATCAGCTCATGCACACATGGATCAACAAATGTGCATCAAGTCGACCAAAACCTATACACAATGGACCAAATATTGTAACTTTTGAAAAACAACTTATGCAATGCACAAGCAAGAATGAAGCAATTGGCCGACAAATTAACAACGTTTAGAAAGAGAATTTGTAGTAGGAGATTGGAATTTTCTTAGGCTTCAATTCATCCTTCAACCTCTATGAAGTTGTCACCAAAATTTTATGACCCTTATAAAGTGATAGAATGTGACTTGTTGTCTATCACCTAGAGCTTCCACAAGATTCTAAAATACACCATGTAGTTCATGTGTCTTGTTTAAAGTAGAAATTAAGCAACAAATTTACCCTTCAACAACATCTTCCTGAAGTGCATTCCGATGGTGAGGTTAAGTTTCAACCTTATGTAATTTTAGAAAGAAAATTTGTGAAAAGGAACAACCAAGCATCAGTTGAACTATTAATTTAGTGAGACAACTTATCTATTGATGATGTAATATGGGAATTATATGATACAATTCAAGATAAATTTCCAGAGTTTATCCTTAAATAATTTTGAAGGCAAAGTTATTTTAAAGAGTCGTGAAATGATAAGATCCTTTAATGAATCTATTCAAATAAGTCATTCAAACTTATCTTTATAATAATATCTCTTAATGGATTATATTTCCATTTTTAAGATAAATTTATTTTATCTTTTAGATAAATTAGACTTTTTCTTTTTGCTTATTCAAAGAGACATTGTAATCTTTAATTTTTTTTTTAATTAATCAATTCTAGTTGATTATTGGTGCTATCTCCTTATTTTTTTCAAATTTTCTATGTGATAGGACCCAGCTTCCTATCACAACTTTTTAAAAAATGAATTAGGTATATCATATGAAATAGACCACCAACTATTACTTTTAATCTCCAGAATGAATTGTTTGATCGAACGTGTGGTGCGCGCTGATCTGACTGTGAACGCTTTCCTTCTCGAACATCTTACGGCGAAAGGGAGGTTTTTTAGGGCTTAAAGAGGAACGGGATCAGAGTTCTTTCCACCACAGTGAGTGGGCGATCGAGGAAAAAGGTACAAATTAGGGTTTGCAAAAAGGAAAACTTTTTGCCTTTCTCGGTGGTGTTCCGTTTCCCGGCTGTCTTGT
The DNA here is from genome assembly GCA_037974815.1 of Kaempferia elegans. Classification (NCBI taxonomy): domain Eukaryota; kingdom Viridiplantae; phylum Streptophyta; class Magnoliopsida; order Zingiberales; family Zingiberaceae; genus Kaempferia; species Kaempferia elegans. Next base: position 13,531 of record JBBPFQ010102465.1, on the reverse strand, counting down.
TTAACTGCGTTGAATAGCGAGGGCAGCAAGAGACAATAAACAGTGGAAAATGAGCGATGGATGGCGCAAGCAACGGCGGGAGGGACGCGATAGTATTCCTGGTACTGGGTAGTCCTTCGTTCAAAGAAGGAAGGCAAAGGCGGATTTGGGGTTTGCTTCTCTCCCTCCCTCTCTTTCTCTCTTTTCCACTTCTCTGTGTCCGGCTCCGTGAGATCGGAGACGAGAGAGATGGGCGACGAGACTCGTAGCAAGTTCAAGCGGATTTGCGTCTTCTGCGGAAGCAACTCCGGCTACCGGACTGTCTTCAGCGATGCAGCTTTCGATCTGGGCCGCGAAATGGTACTCCCTTCTCGATCCTTCCTCTTCCTCAAAGTTTCGATTTTTATGCAGCGACGTCAAATATTAAAATTTGGAGGATTCATGATTTCCTTTTGTGAAAAGGATTCAGTTTTTACGAGTCGAATTGCATCCATATTTGTTGATTTCTTGAAGTGATCTCAAACCAAAATGATAATTCAATTTCTTCTTTTTATTCTTTTGTGTGTTGCAGGTGGATAGAAGAATCAGTTTAATTTACGGTGGTGGGAGTGTGGGATTAATGGGTATGATATCGCAGGCAGTTTATGATGGAGGATGCCATGTTCTTGGGTAATAAACTTCATGTTTCACGTAGCTTTCTTCTCTTTTATATACTCTCATACAAGTTCTCTGCTCATGCTATTGTTTGGCACATTCAGGGTAATTCCAAAAGCTCTTGTTCCCATTGAGGTATGGACTATGTTCTTTTCTGAGCTTTGTCATTTGTTTTTAATGCTCTATGTTTCACTTTATTCTTTGTTGTTTGTTTGCTAAAGGAGGATATGGGAGTACTTTTTTTTCCTCCGAGCTTGGTTGTTTCAGTTCAATCCTCACCTTTGGCTTTCGTCTCAGTTGGTGTATTATTTTACATTTTCCAACTCCCTGCTTGGCTATTTTGTTTGTTTGGGTATACACAACTAAAGAATCTTCCTTTGAATTAGCTTCTCCTTCTTTGCTTTATCATCTTAAAAACAAGACATAGAAACGTTCATTATCCATACCTCTGCAGATCTGCTCAATGCTGCAGAGGAGACTAGCCAAGAAGTTCCATAGTAGTGATGTGATTGAGAGTGTTTCAGATTCAATCACAACAAGTAACAAGGAAGTAAGAGTTAGGAGCGGCCGGAGTCTCTTTATTCGAATGGTGGCAACTATAGATATATATTTTATCTCTAAACACCACTCTATCCCTTTAAGAAATGCTTTCAGATTTCAACATGTTGATGTCTGTACGAATAGAAAATGTTCTTCTAATAAGTTTTTGAAGGAAGTTTTCCATGTATTTTGGATCATAAGCTTAATCAAAAGGCTTCTCAGCAGTAGTTGTATTCTCTTAAGTCATGTAGTTCCTCTGGTTTGAGTATATGTGCCTCTGCGTGTACTTCTAGTTAGATTACTAATCAGATAGATACCGAGAAATGCTTCAGTATAAGTTTTTATCATCAATTTTCTGGCAACTCGTGGTGTTTGCACAAGGAAATCAAAGAAATGAAAATTCATGATATTTTCTTTTCTGTTTTTTTTCATTTTAGATTTCTGGAGAAACTGTGGGTGAAGTAAAGATCGTTTCTGATATGCATGAGAGGAAAGCTGTAATGGCTGAACAAGCTGATGCATTCATAGCACTTCCTGGTAAGTGTTAATAATGATTTATCTACTCGCATTTGTTCATGCAAAGCTTTCCTTTTCCCTAGTGATGGTCAAAACTTTGCCCACTTCTTTTGCAGGAGGATTTGGAACGATGGAAGAGGTCATGGAGATGATAACATGGTCACAACTTGGAATACATGATAAACCAGTGAGCGATTCGTTTGCGCTAAAATCCTACAAATTTTCTGCTAATGTGACAAATTAAGCCTTTTCTTTTCTTTCACAGATTGGTTTATTAAATGTCGATGGCTACTATAATTCCTTACTTGAACTATTCGACAAAGGTGTGCATGAAGGTTTTATTAAGCCGGCCTGCACGAACATTGTTATTTCTGCTACAAATGCAACTGAGTTACTTGCAAAAATGGAGGTCAGCTGCCTGTATACACAAAAACCTTATTTTCTTGTACGTTTCCGTTGAGGAACCTGAAATTTCTTATTTGCTTTGAGTTGCAGCTGTACGCTCCTTTGCACAAACAAGTCGCTCCGAGGCAGAGCTGGGAGATTGCTGAGGTTGTGTAGAAGTTCTAGTTTCACATGATTCTTTGTCCTCTTAGCTGCAATAGTTGGTCACCTAAGAACATGCTATTTCGATAAAATTAACGTTAAGGAAAGATGAAAAGAAAACATTTTTGTCGGCCCCACAAGGATCTTATGGAAGATACAATAAAATGGGCATATAAATTGTGGTGGTTTTAGAACAATAGGACTTTGTAATAATTCAATAATGCAGTTTGCAGCATCTTTCTCCCTCATTCATCCGCTGTTCAACATCTTCATTCATGTATCCCACATTGTAAGGGCCGTGGATTGAGGCCGAACAACTTCTCTTGGAGCAGAATGGCTCAGCGAGCCTCACCTTGTTTTCTATGTAGGCTGATGCTGCTGTTCTTCGACAGGCGCATTTACATAATAAAATTTGAATTTGGAATTATTTTTACCAAACCTAATATTTGATTGATTACCAAAATAAAAAAGAGGGATTAATTAAAGGCTACTGGGTAGATCTTAAAGAACAAAATGTGTAAATTAATCGATTTTCCTTTGCAATAATTTCAGCTCTTAAGCGTTTTTATGCTGTATCAATTCAATATGATTTCTTAAACTACAGTCATAACTTGCAACTCTCACAGAATTAGCTCGGTCAGTGATCACACGTCTAGAATTTAAAAAACTATATTTATACACTTTCTTTTGCATCTGGAATGAGAATTAAATATAATAAATTTATCTATCCAAATTGATTTGTGAATCAAATTCTAGTGATCTATGATTTAAGTTTAGGCAAATTGAAAAGACATTGAAGGACATTATTTGATGATCACCAACTATTAATGATAAATGACCAAAGTTACATTTTTTTCCCCCTTTATTTCCATTTTTGAGGGAATATTTGCTCTCACATAGACAACAGCGTAGTAATTTTTTATTAAAAAAGAAAAATACAGGTTACTAAAAGATACATAAATTAGCAACTAGCTGGGTAACAAAGCCTGAAATTGTAGAACGTTCTGCATTTTTAAGGTCCTCAAATGAACATGGATGGTGATGATCGCTGAAACAAAGTTATCTGACTTGCCATTTTGTATGGGCATAACCACCAAGACTAGTGTTAACAGAATGAAATGGAATATATCGCAAAAAATGAAGAAAACTCTAAACTTTCAATTGGTGAACAAAGTTCTACAACATATCTCGAGCCCAGTTCACTCTGTACAAAATGCAGAATAAAGGTTCTATCAGTATAAAAATTGGTGATCATTTCTCTTTTATGAGTTAAATGGCAAAAGCTTATTATACTTTGCCAGTATCCTTTAAGAAACTGCTCAAGGTCATCATCATACCTGGAAGATTTGAACGAACCAGAAGATGGTTGCAGTGGCACCATGTGGTTAATCAGGTTGTTCAACACAGCAAAATGTAGCCCTCACCCATCTCCTGCAATCAAGCCATGAAACCACAACAATAATAGACAGACTAAAAGGACAACTTCAATTTGAGGCCTAAAGGGGGAGGGGAAAAAAATCAACATTGACCTTTTTAAATTGTGTAGTGACACTTGCGGCAAAGAGCTTGTTTGAGAGAGTAACAAATAACTGGGCAAATGCATTATTGGTGGAAATAGAACTATATCGACAGGCAAGAAATCACACAAACGTTTTTATCCTCAAACTAATCTGTTATCACTGAACAACTTAAAGCACAAAGGTTCAGCTTTTCATATACGACAAGAAATCCAATTCATTTCCTCATTTCAATATGCACCTGCTTAATTTCCCCTTTTGTGCCAAAAAATACCTTTCAGAGTCCATGCGTGCTTTTCAAATAACCCATTACTTAACATGTTTGCCTATCCACTTAATGAACCTAATTACTAATTTCAATAAACTAGACTTCTATAAATCCACCTGCCTATTTGACAATGCACAAAAATGACGGCCCCCACAGGCTGACGCAAATGGTTCATGCAGTGGCGTGCCACAGATAAGACTCAGCCTTTGGTAGCATAACAGGAACAAAGTATGGCAGCTATGTCAAGGTACATAGAGTGCACATCGTTGTTTTTCAATTTGGGATTAAATTTGGAAAGCCTTAGAAGTGAATGGACGTATTTTACCATACCGGTCCATGACAACATTTTGAGAGCGGTTTACAATCTCCTTGCAGTACACATTCATGTCTAGAGTTTTGAAACCATTGCTTTCAAACAAGTCTGAAAGTTTGTCCTCAGAGAAGAAGAAAGCACACTGAAAACATGACATCATATCTTTGTGAAAAATTATGACTGAATAATGAATACAAATACTCAAATACATTGAATGAGATGGAAGTAAAATACATACAGTGCCATCACCTCTGACGAAGAAATTCTCGCTAATTATCTGACCTTTATTTGCAAGTTTGACCTGCATGTTGTGATGTCAGTAAGAGCCATAAAAATGCTCCTCCTAGAATCAAATTAGAAATATTCAAAAGTATCAAAGTAGATAAATTAGCTACTTAAAGAAACTGGAAATAGCAAATTGGCCTGTGGGTCGCATAGGATGATCATGCCAGGTTAAGGCCATTGGAATCGAACACCACATTGTAGTTGGCCTAGATATTGTGCCAAATGATGAATACTTGTGCTCTCAAGGCATTCAAAGATGGAGTACCCAAGGAGTCCAGTGATCAAGTATGTGAAAAAAAAAATGCACGAGAGTATTAAAACTCAAGACTCTCTTACCTAGAGGATCCTTCCCCTTAATTTATTCTTTTATGATCGGAGAAGGTGACTGTTGCAGGATAATCTGGGCCATGAAACAACAGTTCACCATTTTTTTGGCAATTGATTACTGACATGGTTATAATAATTGAGGCATTATAGGAGCATATAGTGTATTATAAAGATTTGAAACAACAAGGGAGAAATTGCCAACTCTCACTTCTTAAAGTGTACATGGGGAGACAAACACATAGGAAGTTCAGCTGCCAACCAACTCAAATGATAAGGATCGTTTGGAAACTGAGTAAGACTCTCTTGAAACTCCACAAGCTCTCTGTGCTCTTAGTTGACACCATTTCTTATGTGCCCTCTATTTTATCTCTCTCTTATTAGATGGGTTGGAGAAGGTGAACATTGTGGGATGGCCCAAATCATGTGTCTGAACCCCACTATGTTCACATAATTCTTGACATAATGTCAGTGGTTGTCATATTTTGCATTAATTTAATGATCATCTGGGAAAGTACACTCTTGTATAGGTTTTGGAGCTACATAGGTGACACCAAGGCAAGGCTTCACACTTGATCTATCCATTGGCAGGAAGAGGGAGCAACATTGTTGTTGCTCTTTGGGAAGCATAGAAATCATATGACAAAGGAGACAATGATAAAGAAATAAAAAAATTTATTATATAGAGATAATAGCAAATGTATGCATACACATAGTGCTGTACATTGATATAGTCTTTTTTCTTGTATTTAATATCTCTTGGAAGAGTTCCAACAAAGGCTGAATAACCAAATATACAAGAATGTGAAAATCAGTCCATTTTTTGAATATAATCGATACTCATCATTGTGGGTAGATTTTTTAAACTTATTAGGATGAAATCTCACATGGTTAATGTCAATCCTACTTAATCATGGCTGATAGTGAAATTCTAATCTTGAACAAATTCATAAATAGCCGCATGTTAGAAAAGGAAAGTAAATTAACTCCCCCAAAAGTGTTTCCTTAGAATAGATTTGTTTGTCAAATACAATGAAGTAACAAAATAGTATTTTTCCAAAAATTATTGATAGTTTTTAAGAGGTAGAGATGGGATGCCCAGTGATATCTCATCAGAATTCAAAGATAAGGATATAATTTGAAAACTAAATGAACTAGTAACTCATTTAGAAAATCTGATTTAAGGGACTAACCTGTGAAAAATCTCCAACGGCGTAGTCCCGAAAAAGCACATAGCCATTTGGCTGGAAGATGGTAGAAGGCATGGTGTTAAGAAAAGTGAAGAAAGCAAGCCATATGACCATTTTGATGAATACTTGCCTTGATGATGGTTCTAACATTTTGTAATACTGCAGGCATATTCATGGGGGAAACAGCAGACAGCATAAAGATCTGCCAAGATATAAAGTAGTCACCAATGGAATCAACAAAGGAATAAATCATCTGGACTATAAAGTAGACAATTTGGTAATTAAGTTCAGACTTCAGAAGAGAACAGAAAGACAGATGAATGTTAGCTAAGGTAATCAAAGTTCTTCATGAATAATACCATATTTCACATGCACATAACAGTGGTTCCTGATATTACAATATAGACAAAAAGAAGAAATAGTGACATTGCGATAATAAGCTTCCCTTACCTAAAAACTTAAAGAACTAATTTTAGGTAATGGATTACCATGGTAACAATATCTACTGATAATGGAAGAATTGTCTTAGATAGTTCATCCTTTGTCACATCGCAAACAAAAGTGTTTAGTCTATCAGATGCAAAAGCTCCATTTTCCTGTTGATTTTAAAATTTGGCACAGTTTAGTAAGTATATGGTTACAACCGCAAGGATGACAAAATGATTTCTAGGTTAGCAAAATTTAGTTATTAACACATAGATTGTTATACCTTTACTAGTGCAACAGCATGAGGTGAAAAATCACAGGCATGCACAAAAACATTTGGAAATGAAGCTAAAAGTGGGAAAAGAGTGTTTCCAACTCCACAACCAACCTATCAGAAACCACTGAAGCTGATTAGACGTAGAAAAATATCAAGTTAGTTGTCATATTTTTTTATGTAAAATAAACAGAAAAACAGTACTGAAATCCTACAAACAAAGACACACATTAGGGGTCGGAGATAAGTAACTCACACTGCTGAACCATACGATACAGGAAGACTGAAATGAATTTATTTGCCATTTGGGATGAGATTATTTTCCTAGTATATCAGTATCATTCCCATGCCGGAGCACAGAAGAGCTAAAAATATCATTTTCTGTTGAGACAAATCACATACTTTTCCTCACGTCCAAATGTAAAACAAAATGGCAGTAATAATATATATACTAATCCATACAAAAATCACCTCTTTTTCCTCTTAAACACGGTACACATGAATAAAATGACCAATTGGATAAGGATTAATAAAAAGAAGGATTTCAGGACTAAGATTCAGTAAACCTCCAAATTGTAATAAATGCGACCAGAATGCCACAAGTTTCTCCCAACACTGATTTACCTCTAGGACCATCTTCGGTTCTACAGATTTGTGGTCGCTATAACTAGACGGCTGTAAAAAGATAAGTGTCAAGCTACAAATTCAGTTTTATTAGAACAAAAAAATAACTGAATGAATTAGATGCACATACGCAGAAAAATCGTCCCCAATCCTTCTCCAGGTAGTGCCGATCTTTAAAGAACTAGTAACACGACAAATTTGTTGGAACAGTACGATGACTAATGACAGAGAAGTTTGAACAGGAGAACAGCGGCTGGAGAGAGGCTAACCTTGTCATGGTGCCGCTTATAGAAGTCCTCCCAGTATTTGGTAGGATTTCTCTCGTACTTAAGATAATTCGTGCGAGGAACCGGATTGCTGGAGCAGAAGCAGCGGAGGAAGAAAATTCCACGGTTGCGGGCGCTGCTAACTAGGAGGAGGGACGAAGGCGATCGTAGGGGGTAACCAAGACGGCGGTAGAGTAGCGAACCGGTGGGCATCGCCGGGCCGGTTTCGCTTCTTGCTTGCTAAAGGGGAGGGGAAGGGATAACAGTTTAACAAAAATAAAATAAATAAATCAGTTTTAATTTTTTAAATCCCTGAGTAATCGCCTTTTTCATTAATTATCTCCGAGCTTTTCATTTTCAACCTACTCTTTTTTTAGGTGGTAAACCAGTCCAGCAGAGTTTTAAGAAGTCAAGTTCATTTAATAAAATAGTTAAGTTAATCGTGTCAACCTTAAAATGAATTAAATTTTTAAAATAATTATTCAAGTTTGACTTGACTTATTTTCTATGAGCTTGAATTTTAGTTTGTTTGAAGCTTGATTCGTTTAGAAAGTTATTGATCTCTCAATTCAAGTTTGATTTGAGTTTGGTTGGAGTTTAGTTCATTTTGATCTTATCGAGCTCCTGATTCAAGCTTATTTGACTGTTTAACACTTTTACTTATTTTATTAATTATTCAGTTTGATAATTTAAATTTATTTATTTATTTTTATTTTATTATTTATTTAAATTGATAAGAATTTTATTAATGAACATAATTGATTAATATTATTCACGAACATTATTCACAAATGCCAATATGTTAAACACATATATTTTTGAACTTATTTATTTAATTTAACGAGTTATTTAAACTTATTTATTTAATTAATCTATTATATATTAAATGAACATAAATTAAATTTTTATTAAACCAAATTGGCAATTTTATTCACGACATTTACAACTCTACTTTTTTTCACTATTAAAAATCCAAAAAAAAATATTGAATTGATTTAAATTATTTTTTTTATTTGGATTAAATATTCAGATGCTATTTTTTTAAGGAGGCAGGAAGAATATAAAATACACTTCAAGCAAAGCTTGACATGAAAACGATCGGAATTAAAGATTACGAAACAAATAGACTTGAAACAAATAGCCTTGAGAGAGAGAGAGAGAGATTTTGTTAACAATGGTGAGTTTGAAAGAAGTTAACAGGCAAATTAAGCTTAATCAAAGTACACCAATTGTTCCTCATCTGTACTTCATCTTGCCAAACAAGGTTCTGTACCTCGTCCTTCTCTTATACAGAAAACAAAGATTAAAATTATGCAGCTTTATGTTCCTAGATATTAAAAATTTTAAGATCATACTGTTTTACAAAATCAACATAGTAAACGAAGTTGCATACAGATTCATTCCATTGAAACCAGTCAAGGACGTAAACTTATCTATGAGTGTCCACTGTCACCAAAATCGAGCAGTAGATTGGCACATAGTTAAGCACACCAACAAATCTCTCCTGAATTTTAATACAAGTTATTTACAGTAGCTAGAAAACATAATAAAAATGTATGCCTGGAATGAAGTTGGCAAAAGGAATTGATGGTCATGGTACTGGGCAGCAATCAACATTCAACAGCCAGTTTGGCAAGTTGGTGATATCTTAGAGACAACCACAGTATCTACAACTGCATTTGTTGAACAGCAATAGCCTAGTGTGCAATTTGGGAGAACCTTCAGAGCTTCAACAAGGCTTGACGCTGAAAAACATCTTCAAAGCTGTGTAATAATGATAAAACAGAAGTTGAAATATTTATTAGCAACGGTTGACAATACAGTTCAGCATCTCATGTAATGCATATTTAACAGAAATTAGTGCCTTTCAGGGAATGTGAATCTATATTCCTTATGAAAGATTCAGTTAATGTGAACTTCTGGACCATGAAAGAAAGAAAAAATTTGTTTGCTTAATCCACATAGTAAGTCAAACCCAAAACGTTTCCAAAATCAATGAACACAGCCGTCAAACAAATTATTCGTTAAGTTTGAGATAAGAATGCTATATCAAGCTGCAGAGGCTGTGGTAATATATTCAGGGCTCAATGCGGATTGTTTTGAAAGGGACAAGCAAGAAGTTGCACTGGCCACAGTCATCTCTCTGGACCAGCATCTGTTTCTTTTTACAAGACATTACATAATAAAAATATTACATCATTTACATATCAAACATCCTCTCATCTTACATAAATTTCCAAAACAAAACCAAACACTATCTTAAAAAAAATGTTTGAGCACTAACAAGATCTTGAAGCATTACTTTTATGGGCAAACTTAAATGGGAGATGAGGAATAGAATGGCAGCCAAGGAAAGAACATAGATCAGACTTGAAAAGTGGGGTACTGAGGTTTAAACAAATTCGAATAACACATAAAGTGATCAATAATTAATCGGCTGACAAAAACAGGCACGCATAAGGTTCATCTATTAAGGGCAATAGATCTACAAATATGCAAGTAAGGTTACCGGCCCAATGAAATATTAACTCAAACTTAGCATTTTTGTAAATATACTAAAATTTTAGTCCGAGGATTATTAAAAGCTTTGACAAAGAGCTAAAATTGGAGTTTATTATGATGTAAAAGGATATGAACAGTACACAACAAGAGCAATATTTGGACATGAATGTTTTGCATTTTATCAAATATTATTGAAGGGAAAAGTGTAGCATAAAAAGTAATTGGTTAAATATTTGAGCACAGAAATTACAAGTTAAAATTACAAGTTAACTAGAGTACCACCAAACAGGTGAACAACAATACCTACTCAACGTGAAGGATGATTGAAATCTGAAAAGTCAGGTGCCATTATGTTAGACCTGATCATGTAAATAATTAAGTAAGAGATTTGCCAGCCCACTCCCGCTCCCGTCGCTTGAGCTTCGCCTGCATTCTATTAAATTTCTCTTTGCCCTTCTCCAGAAGAGGATCATGCACAACATATTCATTTGGATCATCTTTTCTAGTCATGCCATCCTGTAAAAAAAGGCAAACTAGCTATCAGATTCAGGACGGTTGCAAGTAGAACTGTAGAAGTGAAATGAAAAACAATACCTTATCAGAGGACTCAGAAAGAAACTTTAGCTGTGTTGTCATCCATCCAGAGTCATCTTCCTCGGTGGCCTCCTTACCATTGCTACTCGGCACGGAAACCTTGGTAGATGTAGATATAGACTTTTTGAATCTATCCAGCTTGGCTAGAGTCTGGTATCAACAAAACCCAAAACACAATAATCAAATTTGATATTACTTTATATTAGTTCTCCATAAATGATAGTACCAAGGTAGCTAGATATGTAGTGTGCAAATATATTTAGATATCCCAAATCAGCAGAATCTAAAATAAACAAAGTTAAAATAATAAATCAAGGCCAACATTAACTGATACTTGACCTTCTATTCAAGGTTTCTTAAATCAAGAAATTACAAACCTCTAAGAATGATAAGCAGCAATAAGCGGAATTAATAACTATTATATTAAAGCCAAGCATGCAAGCACTTCATACATTGCAGGAAAGACAACATCATATAGAAATTGCCTTTTAACAATCCATAGCAGCAAATAAACAGCATCACAAAAGGTTTCATGCATGAAACTACAAATACGTACATCTCCTTCACGTCCCTGATTTCGACGCCTCTTCTGCTTCAGCAATTGCCTCTCTTGTTCAGCATGATTCAGTAACTCCATGTCTGCATCTGCCTTGTCCATAAGCTCAGCTCTGGCTTCTGATCCAACGCCTTTTTTCTTCATTGACAATTTCTCAACCTTGGAATTTTTAACTTCAGCAACTGACCTATTAATATACAAGAAGATAGATGGAAACTTAGGTCCAGATATATGGGTGTAGCAGTGGGATTAACTAATCTTAAATAGTTGCTAAATTTTAAATTTTCTTTATAAATGTAGTGTATACGAAGATTATGCCCCAACACATCTGATGTTAATCATAGACTCTCATACAAAAATTTCAAATCCTTGACTAAATAGCTGAAATCAGCAGATAGATTTCATTTTCACATAAAATATATAGGTGCTAGGCAGCAATGTCAAAATGTTGAGGAAAGAGGAAATCAATGTGCTATGTTGGACAAGAGCCAATACCTGGAAGGTGATGCCTTCCCGTGTTTCCGCTTAGGTTTGTCTGTGATAGAATGGAAAATCTATCAGTTGTATAACTAACAAATATTAAGTTCAGCATACACAGATATAATAAAATAAGATGGAACAATGCAAATCACTTATGCACACAACAACTATCATGCGAAGTCAATTTTAAGCATCACAACAAATTGAAAAACCTAACGCTGAAATATGAATCTGCTTTATTCTTCCTCTGTTTATCACATAATCATTCCACCATTACCACATTATTTGGTATATAATTTTCATATAAAAGTTTCAATAATTATAATTTCCCTGGTGTACATTCACACAATGAAGTTTCATTCTTTAGTCTATAGTTGAAAAGGATTTAAATAAGTAGGAGAAAAATTATCGGAAATAAAAAAATATCAAGTAAATAAACACAATACCAGCAGGCATCTTGTCATGATTGATAACATCATCCATCTCCTTGCGTTTTCTCAAGATTTGCATTCGCATTCTTGCATCAAAATTGGATTCGTCGTCATTATCACTATGATCATCGGCACTGAAATCATCTATCCGAGGTTCTCTAATGTTGTTACCCTTGTTGGAAACTAGAGCATCTCTGACAGCTAAACGAGCTTCATTTTTCTTTTCCATTTCAGCTTTAGACTGGATGCAGCCACCAGAAACATCAGTACTTCAATATTCAGTACTTGTGCCAGAAACAAAAGTAAACCATGTAAACTTGAAGGCAGAATAAACTTGTCAGGTTATATAGCATATGGAAAAGATGAAATGGAAGATATATAAGAGAAGAAAAATATTTAACAGTATGAATTTTCAGGTTGAAGATGTGGAAGAACTTTGATCACATAGAGATGAGGATGGATGTCAACATTTTATTTCCTCTTTTAAACAGCAACAAATTCCAAAAGAAAGTCTTATAACGAAAAGAATAGTACGTACTGTTTTCTTTTTCCTGCAATTTGATCAAAACAACATTATCAAACAGAAACACCTAGTGTGAGGTTGAAATTGAGCAAGTAAGACAACCAACAGACCAAAACAACAAACCAATAGCAATAAGCATAACAATTAAATATCTAGTAGTTACATCCAAATTCATGAACAAATGCAGTGTCAGTTCAAGAACATGTAGTCAAACCTCACTCAGTTGTCACTCACCAATGGTTCAGATTTTGCTTCTTCTTTGAGGAAACGAGGATCATCTAACACATCATGGATACTCTTGATCTTATCTTTTATGTTTGCAGCTTCCAATTCATCTTCTTCAACTTCGTCGCCAAAAGAGAGCATGTTAAGCTTCCTGCGCAATAGAAGTAATCAATCAAATGCAGTAAATCCTACTAACATTACTAGTGTGAAAGCTGCAATGTCAATGGCTATATCCAGACCGTAGTACATCCTAGGCAAAAAAATTGAAGCGTGAAACTACATACTTGACTGCTTTCTTTTTTTGCTCCTGGTCTTCAGCTGCAACCTTGGCATGAGTTTGAGGTTTCTCCTTTAGTTGCCTTGGAACAATGTCATCAAATGGATTCCATAGCACCTTAAGGAAGAAAAAAGGAATAAATTGCTCATTTCCTCATTATATGAAATTAGAGAAAACATAATGCAACAAGAAATTATTCTTTGTGAAAGAAATAAAATAAG
>JBBPFQ010098089.1:0-17377 GCA_037974815.1 Kaempferia elegans | reverse complement strand
ATACGAGAGGTTTGAATTGGCCTTCTTCCTTTGAACAGCAAAGACATAAGACTGGGGACTTGGACCTACTTGATTGGTTAAGGGTTGTATTTGGATTTCAGGTAGAAGGTTCTTAAGTTTTTTTTTGTTTCTTTGTGATGAAACATTGGTTTTGTCTATAATTTCAAATTGATTTTATTTTTTGTTTACAGAGAGATAGTGTAAGGAATCAAAGAGAGCATCTGATCCTGCTCCTTGCCAATGTTCACATAAGGCTGACACCAAAACCTGAGCCTATTAACAAGGCAAGAACATGCTTCTTAGTTGCATTAATATTCATTTATGCTTTCAAGTTGGAAAGGTGCACTAGCGAGAAGTATAGATACTGTCTACATGTTTATTGATGATTTCGTCTATTCATATCTGAAGAGATACTTGATATTTTGTGGTTTTGTTCGCTTTATCAGATAGCATTTGACTTCATAAACTAGGCTTCAAAGCCTTATCAAACACAAATAGTGCATTATAATTTATTGTTTTATTTTTTTTATTACCCCGTTTCTCTCGATAATTAAATAATGCATCTCTATGAGCAATGTGTACATGATTCTACGTTGGGGATCTTTTCTAGGATATTTGCTTGGAGGATTATTAACTATTTAAAATTTAAATATTAACGAGAACAATAAAATAAAAGAAACATAAGTAAGACTAATTTAAAGAGTGATCAAATTACATTTTTACACTTTCAAAGATCTACTGTTGATAGGAATTGCATGGTTCTGTTACATGGTTAATTGGTTTGTAAGTCATCATTCTCAAGGTGAATAATATAGTCCTCACAGAGATTCTTTTGTTACTATTTGAACTTGTCAATCTAGATGCTGCTTACTAGATTTTGTGCTTTTAGTGAGAACAAATCTGGAGCAAGTCATATGCTAAAATAATGTAATGAATAAAAAATTGTTAGACTTAAAACTTTTTGACAATTGCCAAAATTACGACACACTAAGTGTGCATATATCAAACAAGGTTTTTACTGCTAGAAACAATTATAAATAAAAGTATGCATAACACCTGAGAAAGTCATGGGGCATGTACATTGTACTCACACATACACAGGGCTCTCATAAAGTCGTCTAAGAAAGTGATGACTTCCGGGATACCATGTTTGTATGTTGATGTACCTTATATGAGGAGTATCTGCAGTGATATTACCTGAATGTCGAAGTCCAGATTCCTACGCAAATTATAGAAGATCAAGTAGAGATTCTTACATTCAACGGAACCATGCAGTCATAGCATTTAATGCTAATAGCTAATATATAGTTTCCATGGTTGCCCAAAAAATTAATTACTACATAGCTGGTTTAGAAATTAAGAACATGCTTTAGTTGGTACGTAATTTGTCTCTTTCATCATTTTCATTATTTCCATATTTGCTTCGGTGAAATTGGTATGGTAGGATGAAAGCTAGTAACCTCCATAATTGTCACCATCCTGCTTTTGTGTGTTCACATTGATTACGTTTTCTGATTTATGCATCCAGCAGGTGTATAATTGACGAGCAATTTATTAGTTTCCTGATTGCACGACTTTGTCTTGTTTCTCTTAAATTGCTAGTATTTTTATGATATAAGCTCCTGGTTTTAGCTAAGCTAGTTACTTGCCACAGCTGGATGATCGAGCTGTTGATGCAATTATCAATAAACTTTTCAAGAACTACAAACAGTGGTGCAAATTTTTAGGACGCAGACATAGTTTAAGGTATTTTCTCATAAATATGTTTGGGCCTATTGTTTCAACAAAGGTCGTCAGATTGAGGTCCTTGAGATCCTAAGTAGAGAGAGATTCATAGGTGTTTGGATTATGAAAATACAATTTAATTAAATTATCTATTAGAACTATATTTTACATTTATAATTTGCCATATTTTTTTTTTAAATATAGAAAAAAATTATATAAATTTTTTAAACTATAGCATTTACAATCATTAAACATATTTTTAGTTCATTCATATATTATAGATGTGAACAGCCATTCAGTTCTTTATGTGTGGCATCATTATACAACACCTTTTTATATGTTGAATGATATTAATAAGATGGACAATTGATATAAGTTAAAAATGATTTACTAATTAAAAGTTAAAATGAACTCCAATTTAATGTTTTCCAAAATGATATGACATAAAAAGATTGTCTATTTCCAACAGATGTCAAGCTTTAAACTGTTAATGCATATAAAATATTCCATTATCAGATTAATTGGATAGAGATCCTAACCTATGAAGGATGAGGAAGTGTGAGGGAGCTTATCTTTAGAATGTAGATTCCTAAGCTCCCAGCCAATTTAGTTCCTATTTGGGATCTACATCATTTGAGTTTGTTTGGACCATAAGATCCTAAGGTTCAGATCACAATCCTAACTACCATTTTTTTCAATGCTTTAAATTGCTTACAAAAAGTTGTCTGAATATTTATTCAGGTTTCCACAAGGTGCACAACAAGAAAAAATCCAGCAAAGGAAGATCCTCTATATGGGGTTGTTTCTTCTTATCTGGGGAGAAGCTGCCAACGTCCGCTTTATGCCTGAATGTCTGGCCTACATATTCCATAATGTGAAATCCCTGTTTTGAAATATGCTTTTATTTTATCTTCGATTGGAAAAACTTCTTTCCTAAATGATTTCTTGTTAAGTAAAATTGTGCTGATGTTAGATGGCATATGAGCTCAATGGCCTACTAGCTGGGAATGTCAGTGTTGTGACCGGTGAGAATATCAGGCCTTCATATGGAGGAGATGATGAAGCATTCCTGAAGAAAGTGATCAGTCCAATTTATCGTGTGATTGAACAGGTGTGCATAGTTATAATAGTTTGGACAAAACTAAATAATCACATTTGAATGACTATCTGCTGATTGTATTTGTTAGGAAGCTAAAAAGAGTAACGATGGAAAAGCCCCACATTCAGCTTGGTGCAATTATGACGATCTAAATGAATACTTCTGGTTTGTTAAGAAATTTATTCAAATTAATAGATAATTTGTCCCTTCATTTTTTTTCGAGAATTTTATATTCTATTTATTTCTTTTCTTGAAGTTAATTGCTTAATCATCAGGTTTTCTGATTGCTTTTCTTTGGGGTGGCCGATGAAGGATGATGGGGATTTCTTTAAAGCCATACGGGAAACAAGGGTATGATGAATTTGTCACGTTTATAACTGAATTGAAGTTATGCAAATAGAGTCACACTGGTAAGTTATATCACAGGCAGCAAGTGCAGCACAAAATGTCTCTAATAAGTGCACAGGAAAATCCAGTTTTGTCGAGACAAGAACATTTTGGCACATATTTAGGAGTTTTGATCGCATGTGGACTTTCTATATACTTGCACTACAGGTATTGCTAAGTTCATATATGGTTGCTAAATTTCATTCCTGATTATAATCCAAATTTTTTTATGTCCAGGCAATGCTAATCGTGGCGTGGAGTGGATATTCACTAACAGATATATTTCAGAAACATATATTATACTCAATTTCTAGTATTTTTATTACAGCAGCGCTTTTACGCCTCCTTCAAAGTATGATCATTTTAAAGTTTAATTTTAACTGCACTTTTGTTTTTGTTATTATAATGATTAAACTTAATTTGAAGTCAAACTTTGCAATTAACATTGATGGACTTTTTGCCAAGTATGATCTTGTTAAGGATATTTTATATGAAAAATCATTTGGAATAAATAATTTCCTGTAGAATGATTGACCGGAATTTTTAATTACATGAGATCTTCATTGACTTTGAAACACCGAATTTTCTTTAGGAGATGGTAATGGAAGATAATTTGATATGGAAAGTCTTAAGCCAATGTCTTTGCTTTCTTGTTTAGAACATAGAAGAATGTGTTCTCAGGACTCTTGTACTGTGATTGTATGTAGCTTGTAATGGTGACTGCACATTATCCTGATTGTGAATTTTCACTCAGCATAAATAAGAAGATAGCAACTTCTTTTGGTCACCTTGCCAGAGGACTTAGTCACAGTCGATTCAATATTATGTGACACATAACAAGCAATAAGAAAATGTAATGCATTTTGTACATAAAGCTTAAGGATTGAGGAGTTTTGGACGTTGTTGCACCAAGATTTAGGTGGAAGGATATGTAATTGTGTGGAAAATCTGACTTCAATTATTTTCTTAAACCCTGGTCCTTATTTATTCCTTGCTAATTTTGACAAAATTAAAACTTAGACGGTTTTGTGTTTTTCCTCAAACCTGGATATTACGGTTAAATTTCAGCTATGAGATCCTTTGGCTATCACAGTTTTGGTATTTCTGTTGCTATTTTATGCTTCATTTTCTTTTGCGTGTTCGTTTTCAAGAATATCACTGACATTGTTGACATCCTTTGCCATTACAGGTGTTCTTGACCTTGTTCTAAATTTCCCTGGTTATCACAGGAGGAAATTCACTGATGTGTTACGAAATTTTCTTAAGATATTCATCAGTGTTGCATGGGTTATAATTCTTCCTCTCTTCTATGTTGATTCAGCATCAAATATAACTCTTCCTTGGGAACCCTTGACAGAGTGGCTACATCAAGTAAAAGGGGTCCCACCTTTATATATCATAACCGTGGTATTATACATGTTACCAAATATATTGGCAGCATTCTTGTTCTTGTTTCCTATGCTCCGAAGATGGATAGAGAATTCAGATTGGTATATAATCCGATTACTAATGTGGTGGTCTCAGGTAGATATATTACTTTCTCTTCTATACTAATAACTAGGCCTTCTCTGTGAAATCTAAATTGTGTAGAACTTAATCTATTCAAATAACAAAGTTACAGAAACCTGTGTTGTCAAGCCATTCATCCAACAAAACCCATGGAAATTCTGAATAAATCTCTAGTTGTCATTTGTTTCAGTGTAGACCATAATTTTTTTTTAAAAAAAATTCTTAATAGAACCAATGACACTTTTGGAGCTCCTCCCAAGATTGTACATATATGCCAACCATTTATGAGAGTGGAACTGAGTCGGTTTTTGGAAAAAAACTGGCCTGATCCTATTGGTTCCATTTTTATTTCGAAACCCCTACTGATTTAATAAACCTATGAATGGAAATTTTGAAAAATTAGACTGCACCGAATTAAATCGGCTAGCAAATGATTTTCTGGGGTTATACTGTACATTTGACATATATTGTCCAATGTAAAATACATCTGCTTGTATCCTTCCTTCTTTTTGTGAATCCATAATGGAATCATTTTGATGTCGTCTAATGCACAACGTGTTGGAATAAATTGGTAAGAACTCCATCTTAAAAACCCTAACTAAATGAAGTATATTTGTAACATAGACATTTTAAAGCTTGGCGTTCAGTATAAGTAGATTATATTTTTCATACAAATACCATAAAAGAAATTTTGTTGGATTATATCGGAATTCTCTACAACTTCCATGAAGCAGAATCTTTTATAGTTTCTGACTTTCTGATATTGTCATCTGTCTTATAAAAGTCATCACTTGCTGTATATAAAATATAGCATATTGATTATTATAGCATTCTTCATATACATATTTTTTGATGTTTTATGGTATGACGATGATGAAAAGTTTGATAAGCTTATATTAATCCTTTATATTATTATAATATTTTTCATATACATATTTTTTGATGTTTTATGGTATGATGATGATGAAAAGTTTGATATGCTTATATTAATCCTAGATATTCAAAGCTAGTTTGTAGATGAAACTATAAATGTTAAATATTAGTTTTTGAAAAGTATTTTTTCCAAATAGGGGGGATATATGGTCCAACTATTAAACCTTGTATCTCTCACTGTTTTTAGGCTTAAAGATCTGAGTACCAGGAACTATGCCTGTTTATGAGAGTATGAGAGTGGAATTACTAGGCTTCAACAAAGATAAATTATTTTACTGCATCATTATAGCTAGCACTTGATGTGCCAATTCTCCTTCATATGACGTACTTTTGTTGCTACAGCTGATGTAAAATACTTGTAATAGAGCTCAATATAAACACTATTTAAAAAAAAAAAGTGTAGATTTCTCAACTAAGTTAACATCTTTATCTCAGCCAAGAGTTTATGTGGGCCGTGGTATGCATGAGAGTCAATTTACACTATTCAAGTGAGTTTGCAATAAAAGATTGATTCTCTTTTGACATATAGGAATATTTTTATACATCTCTGAAACTGCTACCTGGATTTGTTCTCTTTTTCTAGGTATACTCTTTTCTGGGTTTTGCTATTGACATGCAAGTTTGCCTTCAGTTATTTCTTTCAGGTACCTTCTCCATTTGTTTCTTACTCTTTTTTTTATCTATGTTAAGGAAAATATCATTTTATCTTACTCTTATCAAAATATTGTTTGTTTTTTGCCAGATAAAACCTCTAGTAATGGCCACAAAGGTTATAATGAATGTGCACCACATTCATTATGCCTGGCATGAATTCTTCCCCAACTGTAATTATTTCTCTTCCCTTTCCTTGTTTTTTTTTTAATTTTTATTAGAAATTGTTCAAACTGTTTAGCTTCTGGTTCATGTAGCTTCTGGTAATCTTGGGTCTGTTGTTTCACTATGGGCTCCCGTGATATTGGTAAGTCATTTTCTTCTTTAATTGGATACATCTAGTGTATACTAATCATTTTTTCTCGATCTAGTGTTTCACAAGCCATGAAGCCAAAAAACAAATTACACATGGAAATTTTTCTCTGGCAGGTGTACTTCATGGACAC
Source organism: Kaempferia elegans (assembly GCA_037974815.1). Lineage (NCBI taxonomy): Eukaryota > Viridiplantae > Streptophyta > Magnoliopsida > Zingiberales > Zingiberaceae > Kaempferia > Kaempferia elegans. The sequence goes on along the minus strand of JBBPFQ010098089.1, from coordinate 10,627 downwards.
CCAAATATGGTATGCAATTTTTTCCACCTTATATGGAGGTGGCTCTGGAGCATTTGGTCGACTTGGAGAGGTATGAGCCAGCAAAACCATCCATTTGAATCAGTTCAATTTCACTTCCTGTTAATTAAACAAAATGAGGACACTTTGTTATTTTATTGTTCTCGTTTTTCTTTTAATGAGATTTTTAATTTGGTAGTCACATCTTGGAATCCTGCGATGTCATTTCTGAGTGACTTGAAAATCTTGTTTCACCCTTGCAACTAGGTAGTTAGAACGTGAAAGTGAAATGCACTGTTTTAGTGCATGCTGGATGATAATGCAAGAAGCAACTGCCCTTCTTACGTACATTGACTAATATCATTGGTACCATGCATAGCACTGAGCTTGCTGCCACAATACACTAGAAGAAGAGTTGTTTCTTAATTTTCTTTTCCTCATGACAATAAGGTTCGACAGAAACAGTTGGGCAACATAATCTTCTGAAGTTGTCCAAGTAGGAAGGTTTCTTTAGGTCCTAGTTTTTGTAAATTATCCAGGATTTCTTTTGTGATCTTAACATTAATGACTAAGATGCCTATATTGATCTGGATATTTTATGATTAATGCACAAAAATTCTGAAGATATTTAACATTCTTTGAACTTGACGCCAGGCTTGACTTGCTAGGTCGAAGTTGAAAATATTGTTTTTCCAAATAACTTATGGGTTATACTTTCTTAGTAACAATATACATGTATAGATTGCTCTCTTTTCTAGGAGTGTTTTTTTAAAGACGAGTGGTTACTAAACCTTTAACATCTTTAATGTCAAAGTAGATGCTCCCATTTTCAAATCTCATCTATGTCAAAAACATTGCTATGCTGGGCTGAGAATGCCCCATAATCTATCCCCTTCATTTTTTTTAAACATTGCATATATTACCCCTTTTGTATTTAAACTAATTTATTTATTTTTAAAATGCTCACAAATTATTCTAAAATATTTGTGAAAAATATTTAATAAATTCTGGACTCTGAGCAGAATAGTGATTATTCTGCGAGCTGAAGTTAGAGAATGATTTGTGGAGAAAACATTACTAAAAATTGACAAACGGAGAGAGGCTGTCTCTAGATTTTACCGAAAATAGAAGTTTTATTCAATATCAAAAAATAATTTTCAAACAACTAAATAGGGTGCTTATATAGACCTAAAATCCTAATTTGTCTTACAAAAATATCCTAAATACCCAAAAACAAAAATGACTAAAAATAGTATAAAATATATTCGGAGCCTCCGAAAAGGTCCTAAATGATTTTTTTTTGACCCGAAACTTGGCTCGTTACGGGTTCCACAATAACAAATTTGGATATCTAAATGAGCTTTAATTAAAAAAAAATTATGCCTCATTTTGATTCCAGAGTTAAAAGGTATGATTCATTGAAGCTTGGGTCGTTGGTCTTGCATCAATTCTTAATGGGATTTTTTGTATTTTAAAATTTTTTATCTTCTATATTATGTTTTTATTATTTTTTATTATTAAATTTTCGATCCAATGAACAAACCTTTGTATGACTCGTCCCATACACGTAAGAAAGACCATGACCAAGCTTGTGTTGGGCAAATGAGACACTTGCTTTGAGTTCTACTAAGCATTGCCCTGAGTTATCTGAGGCGCTATGCATGCCGGACCCAAGATGGCACATATGAACACTGATAGTCTCAATTCCAAATTTGGTTGAGCTCATTGACTATTGGGGTTATGCCAATAGAATAAGTATAACCATCTTATACATGATCTTGGGAGGTCGTCCACACATATTCTCCATTAATTAAGTGATTGCTTTAGATACAGGACCTTGTCCTATTGGCAGCTAGGACATGGAGGCTGCTAGATAGATGCCAACAAATTGGTTTACTCGGGATGATGGAGTGACTCGGGCTTATGATTTCTTTAGGTACTCTATCCCTAAGAAACCATGAGTCTAGATAGTGTGGAAGACATATATTTAGCTGAGTCATGCAGTTACATTTTGGATGTTGGATGTCTTCCCACTAGATATAGACCGGAGTACTTGGAGAATCGATAGTTCACCTTTTGTTGTCAGGTGCTATAGTCCCAAGAATAACTTTTCTTTGGGTGCCCCCTTATTGCGGAGCTTTGGAGGAGGATTAGAGAATGACTTCATATATGACAGGAGATGTCTATGTATATGCGGATCGTGCAAGTCTTTGGGAGATACTACCGATGGAGTAGGGTGTCAACAAGGTGGCCTTGTCTTCCATGATTCATTATGTTCGACGAGCAAGAAATAGCAGTTTCTTTGGAGATGGGCAATTAGATATTAAGAAGGTCGCCAGGAGTGTGCAACCTGATGTGTATCGGTCTTTGGGAGTATAGTTTATCTGACATTGCGTCATACATAAGTGTTTCATGGCTTCCTATTAGCTATATGGGATGGTTGATGTTGGTGATTGGGCTTGCCTAATCTAGTTTGTACCCCTCTTTCTTTGGATTTAATATATTTATATTTATCCAAAAAAAAGGTGAAGTAGAAATATTTAAATTGAATCATTTCCTAAAGCTTGACCTTTTGAGATATCATCGGTTAGTCATTCAACTTCGAGACACCCTTTTTTTCACCTCAGATTGTTTCCAAGAAATTATTCTTTTTAAAATTCTCTGTTTCATTTTTACATAGATTGACAGTATTCAGCAAGCTGATAAACTGAATACATAGTGATTAGAATAATATTCTGTCCCATTAGTTTCTGTGTATGGGATGAAAAATTGTCTCTCTCATTCTTTAATTAACTCACATCTGATGGATGGCTTTCTGCTTCCATATTTTTATAGATACGGACACTTAGCATGCTGAGATCAAGGTTTCACTCTTTGCCTGGAGCTTTCAACACATATCTTATACCATCTGAGAAAGTTCGTAAAAGGCGATTCTCACTCTCGAAGCACTTTTCTGAGGTTCTGTTGCAATTATTAATATGGAAACGTATTCACAGTTTTGGTCTCTTGTATCTAAAACTACCAAAATTTAGGCATCTCCAAACAAGAGAACTGAGGCAGCAAAGTTTGCTCAGCTATGGAATGATGTAATATGTAGTTTTAGAGAAGAGGATCTTATAAATGATAGGTAAGGCTTCATTATGCTACTCTTGTTTCCACATCCAACATTTTTCAGTTAATTGTTCTGGTAGATTCATATTGCTTTCCTTCTTTAATTCAGAGAGGTGGATCTTTTGCTAGTCCCTTACTCTTCAGATCCTAGCCTCAAGATAATACAATGGCCACCGTTCCTACTTGCTAGCAAGGTCTTTATCAACACTGATTTGGTGCTTCTTATCGTGTTAATGTCAATTTTTTCCTTCAGTAATTTATGAACTTGTGGAACAGATACCAATAGCATTGGATATGGCTGCACAATTTCAATCAAAGGACTCTGATCTTTGGAAAAGAATATGTGTGGATGAGTATATGAAATGTGCTGTCATTGAATGCTATGAGTCCTTTAAACTAGTACTTGATCTTCTGATAGTTGGGAAGAATGAGAAAAGGTCTTCTCCATCCTTTTCCCTCTAACCTGGTATTTGTTTTTGTTTCACACGTTACGGTGTCTACTGACACTTGTCCATTTCCGTCAGCTCAATTTGAAGTTTAGAGTTTTACTGATTTTTCCTTTTTTATATACTTGCAAATGACGGGGGTGCTAGGAAAGATGATTTGGGAAATTTATTTTGCAAGTTATTTTGCTTTCCTAACCAGAAAAAAAATCGTATTCTCTTGATCTTAACATGTTAGATGGATCAATACATTATGGCTTCTTAGAGCATGTAGAAATGTGCAGATTCTCTGCTCACAACTGGAGTTAAATCACCTTCACAGTCACTGTCTCAAACTAGCTCAGACTACAGTAGCAACAGGACTAGGCGAATTGTTTCAAGATTATCTTGGCATTGAGGAATTTAAGAGGCTTAAACTGCAAAGTCTATTTCTCTAATAAGCAACGACATCAAAGGGACCTTATATTTCAAGGATTACCATATTAATTTCATTAAGGCAATTTAGGATATTTATCTGCAAATTTGATAAGATACTGCAGTCATATGTGAGAAGACATCCATAGTGATATGTTGAATCGTTCTCATAGTTCATTTTCTTAGGCAACAATGAATCTGCCAAAACTGTTTTTTTTTTTAATTATTCACCTTAATTTTTATTTGATGCCATGTTGAGAGCATGTTTTAATGTGTGATAAGAGAGTAAGGGCTAGTTATTCTCGTATTTCGTATAAAATTGATTTCCACCTGGTGTCATTATGTGTCAAATTTAAATGTATCCTTCTGTGACAGGATCATTGGCATAATTATTAGGGAGATTGAAGCTAGCATAGAAAAGAATGCCTTCCTCAGTAACTTCAGGATGAGTGCCCTGCCAACATTGTGCAAAAAGTTTGTCAAGCTTCTAGAAATCTTGGTAAGTCACATTTTCCATCTTTAATATTCTATATCTTTGTAAAATTTTATTCCGCTTACAATGTTTTTTTTTGGGTTTCATCAAGAGAAAGAATTGTTTTGTTTCAAAAGTAGGATGGCATTCCTATTCTTTTTTAATATTGCAGAAAGTGGGTGATGCGTCTAAGTTTGACACAGTCGTCCTATTGCTTCAAGACATGCTGGAAGTGGTCACCCGTGATATGATGGTTCATGAGATTCGGTTGGTGAACTAGTATCTGTTTCTAAATGGTTGACTTTGCTATGTTTTGTTTCTAAGATAACTGTTTGACCTTTAATATTGGATTTGCTTTTAGAGAGTTGGTTGAGCTTGGCCACCGTAATAAAGATTCTGTACCTCGAGGGCAACTTTTTGCGGGAACAGGTTCAAAACCTTCAATAGTGTTTCCACCAATGATTACACCAAATTGGGAAGAGCAGGTTGATGTAAATTAATGATTGTTGTTTTCTGTTTGAAATCATATTTATTTGTAGCTGAATTGCTTATATAACCAACATTGCAGATTAATCGGTTGTACCTCCTATTGACAGTAAAAGAATCTGCAATAGATGTAACTATTAACCTTGAAGCTCGTAGAAGAATAGCATTTTTCTCTAACTCTTTATTCATGGAAATGCCACGTGCACCTCGGGTTCGGAAAATGTTATCATTCAGGTATGGTCCCTGGTTGTTCAATTTACAATTAGCAATCAAATTTAGTTATTTGAGTTTATCATGTATGTTGCAGCGAGCTGTTTTATTTACACTCTAAGATACTGCTCACTAGTTCCATATTTTTATGACGCGCAAAATATATGGTGCTCCTACCAAGTCCATATTTTTGACAAAACAAGTTTGTAGAAGAACCTTCATTTAAATGACTTAATCTCTCTCCAAATCTATATTGGGCCGAATAAGGTCTCCATGTGAATCCTAACTCCTAAGAGCTCCATGTGCTCTTTTTTTTGTCTTGTCCTCCATCATTTTTAGTATCTTTTTGAGAACCTTAAAAATTCCTACAGCATCAATAGTGATATAGTATTGCTTAGAACTCTATGAATATATAAGATTCATATATTCGACCACAAATACTTACCAAAATGGTTTACGATGTTAATGACTATTAATTACTCTGAATATTCATGCATTGTATACACTATAAAAGAGCATCATGAGGAATTTTCTACGGTATATCAAGGAAAAGGTTGTATTTTAAACTACTACTTGTACTCTTTAATTATGCATTCAATTTCTTTGTAATGTTTTTTTTATAAAAAAAATACAACGTGCACGGGTCTATTGTATATAGTCTTACGTTGCATTGCAAGAGACTTTTTTCCGCGACTCAAATTGTGACCACAAGGTTATTGGACAACAACTTTACCATTGCGCCAAGACACCCCTTCAATGTTTTTTTTTTGTAAAAACAAAGAAAAATGCTATTTCCTTCCCAATCATTATGGTAAATTGGGTTTATCTTCATCAAAGTTCTACTAACCTTAGTTAAAAAAGTGAATAGCATAGCGGTATTGCAAGATGCCATGAAATTAATGTTTCTCTCGAGTGAAACATGTGGAACATGATATGATTGGTTGATGGAAGCTTGAGAAGTGTTCATGTTTGAGTATAGAATTTATAAGTCAATTGTTGCGATTCTCTAGACAAGTGGTTACTCTTTTGAAGAATACAACCAATGTTTTTTTGAACCTTCCATCTTTTTAAATAGTGTCAGTTAACTCAATTAAAAATTGTTGTGTCCAAAAAAATTCACATATCTCCACAATTATATGATATTAACCACTTGGTCCTAAACTCTCATGGTTTTTTTTACTCTATCCAAAAAGTTTCGTACCAATGGAAATATCTTCATCTTTTTAAACCCATGATATTTTTCATTTGTTTATGGAACTTTGATTGTATCCTCAATAATCCTCCCCTCAAATGAAAGATCACCATTACTCTCAGGGTCCGGACCTCCCCGCAAGCATTTGGTCACTCTTGATTTGTTCCGGGCCTCCCCACAAGTAGGGATGACAATGGGTCGAGTTCATATTAGATTCCATATCCTCCATCCCAATACCCATCGGGTATAGGATATTCATTCCTATACTCATTAAAAGATCGGATATCTACTAATAATTTTTCTTTCTATTCAACTATTGTCATTCAACAAAAGTATATTAGAACTAACATGATAATAAAAAAAGGAAATATAATAAAAAAAATAGATTAAACAACTATATATTATACTCATAATATCGACAAAAATAGTTAGTAGATTTTGGGAAAAAAAAAAAAAAAAAATATATATATATATATATTTGGGCTTTACCCAAATATATTTTTGGGCTCTAACCAAATACATTCATGATCTACCCAAAAAGGCTCATATCAATGGAAACATCTTCATCTTTTTAAACCCATGATCTTTTCTATTTCTTTTAATGTGAAACTTTGATTGTATCCCCAACAAAAACATCATACTTTGAAGGGTGAATCAATAAGGATTTGGCTTCTTTATTGTTCTTGGCACATATGCATATCTGCTAGTCAACATAAATAAATTTAAAAAAACACAACTCTCTATTGTTGGATATGATGTCTAGTTTTTGGTTGGATTCAACTTACGTTTGATAGGGTGAATCAGTAAGCTTAACACAACATAATTGAATATTGAGATTGATGTTTAACAAACTGTTAGGCTAAACTAGCAACTGGGTAATTTTGAATTAATAAATTACTAATTGGCTAGCTTTATTACCAATTTGGAAGTTTGATTTAAGTTAGTCCCTTCGAAACTGGGTGCTAGAACTTGTTAAAAATCCTATTTTTGTTGGACTTGGCGTTAATTTGGTAAGCCCTACTTTATATAATCACTTTATTGTGTATTTTCCAAAATGATCGATATTTATGAATCTGTGTCATTGGCAGTGTAATGACCCCTTATTACCATGAGGAGACTGTATTTTCTAACAACGATCTTGATTTGGAGAATGAAGATGGAGTGTCTATCATATTTTACCTGCAAAAAATCTATCCAGGTTTTGATCTATTTTTTCTATAGATATCATAAATCTGAACTTGTTAATTTGCTATACTATGAATTAATCCATTTTCTATTTTCATAATCTGTTAATGGAATCAACGCAATTGATGGCTTTTGATAGATGAATGGAACAATTTCGTGGAGCGAATCAATTGCAAGCATGAGGGTGAGGTTTGGTCAAATGAGGAGAATGTTCTACAACTTCGTCATTGGGCCTCTCTTAGGGGACAAACTCTTTGTAGAACTGGTACCTAAGTTATATTTCTAGTTATTTTGATTTATAGATCAGCTGTTGATCTGTCTCACATGGCACAGTTAGAGGTATGATGTACTATCGGAGAGCTTTGAAACTTCAAGCTTTTCTTGACATGGCTCCAGAAAGTGGTGAGAGCTTCTTTTGTGTCAAGGCATTTCTTAATTCCTGAGATTTTGTAGAACTTACTAATGAATTTTACTTGCAGATATACTTCAAGGATATAAAGCAGTTGCTGAACCAGAACAGGCACAAAAGAAGAGTCAAAGATCATTATCTGCTCAGCTTGAAGCTATAGTGGATATGAAATTCACATATATTGCAACTTGCCAAATATACGGCAATCAAAAACGATCAGGAGATCGCCGTGCAACAGACATCTTGAATTTGATGGTTAAGTACGTTTTTCCCCTCTACCATCTAAGTTCATTGTTATTGCAAGTTCTTTCGTATACTTGAATATTTTGTGCTAAAAAAATTTCTGAAGAAAATTTTTAAAAAGAATTTAAGGGTAGGGAATTATGTTACATACTTAAATTGGATCTATTTATCAGCAAAAATTTGACTTAAATAACTGCCACTAGTGATAATTCTCAAGTTAGATTTATGTTATAAATATGTAAAATTCAATGTAAAGATGGTAAATATTGGCCAAAATTCCTTTTTCATTCTAGATGTTTTTACTTGTTCTGCATTTGCATTTCTATATTTTGAATCTACATGTTGATTATTTTCTTTTATGCTCCTTTATTATCCTTACCATATCCGGTTTCAGCACAAAAAAAAAAAAATCAAAAGTAAAAAAGAAGAAAAATCTGGGATCAGGACGCTATTGGTTAGTATTTTTTTATTTTTTTGCAATTTGAAAAGAAAACAGTTATGTTTTACTGAAAACTGTGCTCCTTGTGTTTCAACTCTAGAAAACATTCTCCTTTTTTTGTTCAAGGGCGAATTGCATAATTTACGCTTCCCTGCTCTCACATATTAGGCACCAGGTGGCTAAGACAGCCCTTTTTAATATGTGAATTAGTGGTTAAGTATGACTAATTTTTTGTAGAATAACAGCAAAGCTATCTAATGAAACTATTGAAAAATGTAAAACTAATGGGATTGTGGGAAACAACCCTACTGTTATACCAAAAAAATCTTTCCTGAAAATTAACACTTCGAAATATGCAGCTATCCTTCTCTTCGTGTTGCATATATTGATGAAATTGAAGCGAGAGATGGTGACAAGGTTCATAAAGTCTATTACTCTGTTCTGGTAAAAGCTGTCGACAACCATGACCAGGTAAAGTAAAAAAAAAAACTATGTTGAATTCTTCTACTCTACTTACAAGATAACGGAACTAGTTAAATGTTGTCATTTTCAGGAAATATACCGTATAAAGCTTCCTGGATCAGCAAAAATTGGTGAAGGAAAACCAGAAAATCAAAACCATGCAATCATTTTTACTCGCGGCGAAGCTCTTCAGACTATTGATATGAATCAAGTAATGCAGAAGCTGTCAATAACTCCTAATATGTCTCAATTTTCTCCTAAAGTGGTGGTCTTATTTATGACTTCTATAGGATAATTACTTGGAGGAAGCACTTAAAATGCGCAACCTTCTTGAAGAATTCAATGAAGACCACGGATTGCGCCAACCTACTATTCTTGGTGTACGTGAGCATATTTTCACAGGAAGGTAAAAGAAACATAATTGGTAACCAAGAAAATTATCCCTATCCTGTCATAATAATTGTGTCAGTTAATTGAACTATTAAATGTTTGCAGTGTTTCATCTTTGGCATGGTTTATGTCAAACCAGGAAACGAGTTTTGTAACAATAGGACAAAGAGTCCTTGCAATCCCATTAAAGTAAGTATTTTCTTTCCTTTAAAATCATAGATTTTCCATTTGCTATGGCCTTCTTGCTATTATTGCCAAGCTAAGTTAAGGTTTGCCTTTTCCTATACTTTCCATTTCTTACATCATTGTTATGATCTATCGTTAGAAAATGTAGCTCTTGAATCTAGAACTAAGGGGATAATGTAGATGTATGAGAAGTATATCTACCTCCATGAACTAATGAGGTAGTTGGCCAAGATGACACACTAATTATAGCATGAAATTAGAGGGAACCGCGAACGATAGTTGACAGAAATTTCAATAGACCCTTTTAGGAAGTAGCATATGGCTGAGCCATATAAGCTATATGAGAAAGATAACTAAATCAGTAGCCATGGAAAGACTAGCAGACATTCCTGATATGCCCATGTTTTCTAAAATGGGAACACTTATGGCTTTTCTTATCCTTAAGTATGATTACCACAGACTAATTGTGATGATCTTTTGGCTGGCATGTGAATCCAACAATTTGAATTGAGGTAAATTCTAGAATAATATTGCATTGTTTATGTTCTATTTAATTATTCACTACTCACTAGGGATGTAGTAACCCAAGATTAAGCATAAAATTTGTGGCAGATTTCATGCACCACCAGGGGGAAAGAAAGTGGTGTTTACTTTCACTAGTCAAAGCCTCGCTGAGCTTGTGAAGTCACCAGCCACTCTTAGATAAGAGACTGACGACCGGTCAAGAAAAGTAAGATGTGCGATTCATTGGGGTTGATTTGGAGGAAGTGAGATACGCGACGCCACATATCCCTGAGTGATGACAAGACTTGTTCCGATTGCAAACAAGTTCTCTAGAGATCAATGGAAGTAGCACCCTGAGATATCCCTAAGCAATTTTGCAGAACATGCACGACTGTCTAACTAGCGGGGTAAACGAGCCGAACCAAGCCGAACAGTAAGAGGCTCGAGTTCGGGCTCGGTTCGTTTTCCCTAAGCTCGAGCTCGA
>JBBPFQ010098088.1:0-30330 GCA_037974815.1 Kaempferia elegans | reverse complement strand
CTATGAAAAAAAAATACTTGAGATCCAAAACCGAAAGAACAGCACAATGAGAAACTGAAAAAAAAATCTCAATAGGATTCGCCAAGAAAATTAAAGAAATTGTCCGTTCCCATTGTAGAAGAGAAATCACAGAAGTGAAAAGAAAACATTTTTTTTTTTTTGTAAAAGTACGAAAATGCATGAAACTAAAATAAAACATGGGATCAAAACATAAGCTCCTTAAGAACAAGAAACCTCGAGAATTCATCGATCATACGGATGAAAAGCACCACCAACCTCGTCCACTTGTTGTGCACCACGGGATTCCATCATCTACACCTGGGATTCAACAGTCGCCTCCAAATTAAAAACCACAATCGCGACCAGCTTCTTCCACCTGATCTCCGGTCGTCTCCTGGTCTCGCCGGCGTGTATGCTAAGCAAGAGGAGCACGCGTAGATGCCAATAAGTGGCGTGGCGAAACCAAGGGTTTGGAATTGAATCGGAAACAAAGTGGTGGGCTGGGCTTTGATTGATGGGCTTTGAATACTAAAAAGCTTCCTCATTATTATCTACTCCTTGGGTCGGTCTAAAGACTCAAAATACGATCGGACCGCTTTCGTTCAACTTTTGAACGAACAAAGTTAAAACTTGATGGTGACAAGAACACTCATCCACGTCGTCATCATCTCCATCCACCGTCAAACTTAGAAAGTTACTTCGGTCCCTCAGGTGGTGTGATATTAAAATAGGAGTGGTTCTCATATGATATCTAAAAGTTAAAATTTGACACGTTTAAATATATGTCTCTCTTATACCTTGACAATTTGCACTAATAGCTATTAACTATTCGTGATTTACCTTCTCCGTGTTAACTTAAGGACGGATTGGCGGGGGTGCTGGGGCGAGCAAATCGCTTTTTTTGACATATAGAAAGTTAATTCAGTGTCCTGAGCTATGGTGCAGCGGTAAGGACGTTTAATTATCTCTCAGGTATTTATGGTTCGATTCCCAGCTTTCTTCCAAATGAGACTTGCAACTAAGGGATGTTGAGTTTCTGGATCGTCCACTGTGAATACTTCCTGATTTACTCAGGTGGCGGATGAGGCTTATTTTCCAGACATTATGATTCGATTCACAGATATGATGTATTTATAAAGATTTTTTAAAAAATAAATTTACAACTCAGAGATGCTGAACTTCTAGATGAACTTCTACATCGTTCCCTATTAATGCTTCCTAATTTATCATACTAATTGATAAAAAAATTTTATGAGATTAAATTCATCGTCCCAAACTCACAGGTGGCGGATGAGGCTAATTTTCCAGGCATTATGATTGAATTCACAGATATGATGTATTTATAAAGATTTTTTTAAAATGAAATTTACAACTAAGAAATGCTGAATTCCTAGATGAGCTTATACACCGTTCCCTATTTATCATGCTAATTGATAAAAAAAATTTATGAGATTAAATTCATCGTCCCAAACTCAAACGTTACGATAAATTAATTTTTTTTAAAGAAAGTTATCCGGTGACTAGTGCAATGGTGCGATCCAACGTATCCAAGATACTTGTCCGATGATTAAACTCTCCAACGAATAATTATGAAATTTAAAATTTAGTGTATTATTATTATAAGAAAGGAGATTTTATCTTCAATAAGCGATGCGAACCTATTTCCGCACGCCCATTTGTTACCCGCTCCCTTGCCTACGGGCGCTTTCTAATTCTTCTGTTTTTTTTGTTCTTTTTCTTCATCTATGCTCGGGGCCTACCTGCGGTCGAATGAAAAGGCAAGTAGTTTTTGGGTGTGTAAATCTAATAAAGCTCCTTCCTGTTTTGTCCTACTGCCTGCCCTTCTCCTCACTCATCGAATCCACGCCTGTAACTCTTCTCCACGAGAGGAGGCGGAGAGAGGTCGGAACAGAGATGGCGGGGTACCGGGCGGAGGATGAATACGACTACTTGTTCAAGTTGGTGCTGATCGGAGACTCCGGAGTTGGAAAGTCCAACCTCCTCTCCCGCTTCACCCGGAACGAGTTCAACCTCGAGTCGAAGTCCACAATCGGGGTTGAGTTCGCCACCCGTAGCATCACCGTCGACGGGAAGGTCCTCAAGGCTCAGATTTGGGACACTGCTGGCCAAGAGAGGTTTTTGTTCTGTTATCCCTAATCAACTTGACTTGTTTGATGATATGATGCTTTGTTTGTGCAAGGTGGTTCATTAGGTCATTAGGGATTGACGTCGTGGGATTTTCAAATCGGGTGAAGGATCCCATGGCCGTCTTTAGGTGTAGACTAAAGTAGGCTTAGGTTGTTTTTAGGCTCAAATTTTATTAGCTGAATTAGGAAGTTGATTGGCCTGTGTAGATTAGTTGTTTTGAAGATAGAGTCCAATGGACAGGTACGTAGGGATAAACATAGCTTGAGATGGAAGAAATGATCTTTGTTATTCAGATTTCCTGCCTAATGATTATGTTGTTGGTAAATAATCAAGATTTCCACCCAGTTTGCAGTTGTTCCTCAGCCCAAACCATTCTTGAATTTGCAGATTAAATTAATTGAAGGGAACGCAGCTTTGGTTTCTGTGGTCTGTTTGGAATTTATTTGCATGTTCAGTTGGCTAGTTCTTAAATAAGCATGTGCAACCATCATAGTAAGAGCAGACAAACACGCTGAGTCACAGTACTTATAGTTTGCTAATTTGACCTAGGTCAAGAGTAAATGATCATCTTCATGTTACCATAATATGTTGGATTTCATACATTTCTGCGAACATGGTTATTTGTTTAGGACCATTTGTCCTCATGTGGTGTTTTAGAGTTTGACGTGGGGAGCATGTTGACATGGTGCTTGGAGGCAGAATCTGGATCTTGACAGGCACATGTGATGCAGACCCACCAGAGAGAGAAAGGGGGCAGTTCATGTAGTCTAATTAATAATCATAGGTTCATAACCTACTAGTTCATTCCATAAGATGGCATATAGGTGAATTATACACAAATCTTGTATTAAATATAAAAAAAATTCATTAAACTCACTAAACATTATTAAGATTTCCTAGTAGTCTTAATAAATAATCTAATTTGCTATTTTTCTAGTTCCTACTTTACCAAGGTATCATTTGTCAGTCAATGGCACATTTTGTGCAAAAATGTAGGACTAGTTTGCCCATATGATTGATTGAGTTCATTTTAGTGGATATGTCCACCTTGGTTGGGCTCCGCCTGTACAAATTGATATGTTTGGATTACAAATCTGTGTTTCTTCATTTGTATGATTAATTTTTGAAAAGGAATACTATGATTGTGATTATGTCATGCCAAATTGACATTCATTATATTTATATGCTGTCTAATATTGCAAAATATCATTAGCTACAATGAAGTGCTTCTCGTAGGTATTATCAGTTAGACAAGAAAAGTATTTAGAAACCTTGGTACTAGGAGATTTGTATAAAAGGTGCAGCTTCAGTCTTTAACTCTTAAAAAATTCAAGAAAAGAAGTACTTTGTGAGCATTGTATTGGCTTCTTTTGATTCTAAGTTGTTATAATAGAAATGAGCGTTCCTAATTCCTATTTTGCAGTCAGCCTTTATGTGTGTGCTTATTATTCTAGAAACTAGAAAGCAGCTCTTCTGAATATGATAGGGTACGTTCTTTTAGAAATACTGAATTGCATGAGCATCAAATTCCGAAGCTTACTAGAAGCAATGTCTGTAAATTCTTTTCTTGTCTCAATAACTTTCTGATCTATAGAATCAAACCATAGTTGGCAATGAGCATTAAGTAGATGACTCAGTGAGCACATGAAGATGGAGGGATAAAGAAAAAGGTAAGAACAAAAATGAGAAGGCATTTTGGGAGAAAGATATGGTTATAAAACTAAAGAGAGAAACATAGGTGACATGGGAAGCAAGGATAGAGTAAGGATTAAGTTTATATTCTTGAAGCTTGTGCTTCTAGTTTTTTCAAGGATGGTCCTTTTGATGTACTGTTCTCACAAGATTCCTTAGGTAAACATCTTATCTTTGAACACCATGTCGCTCCATTTCATCCAAAATAGCTTTCAGAACTGCAACCAGCCAGCTCTAGTAAGTGTCATTGCTTTGCTTTTGTTCAGATTGCAGAAGACTAAGAATTATAGTTTTACATCCACTGAAATTAGAGACAAATTTCTGTAGACCGTCTCTGACTCTTCTTCACAACCAAATCTAAGAGATAATTTGTCGTGCCTCCTTGATTGATTCTTTGTAGGAGCATCTGGTCTACAAGGTATACCTCTTTGTTGTCATTGTATGTTACTTGGATTAGGTACGTGTAGTCGGAATTAGTGTGGATCAAAATATCCAATGTGGTTTATTCTAAAAGTTTTCACTTGTGATCTATGGGAGTTTTTGTGCGTCGACTCAAAATATTAGGGTTAGTGCCCAACACCAGTAATATAGTTCTTACTTCACGCTTTCATAATACAGTGATTGTTAGATAGTTGAAACTTGTAGATAATGTTAAAACTAATTCATAATTTCACATTATTATCAAGGTCAAGCTTTCCATACTATCATTTAATATTTCATTGAAGTGTCTTGATTTTTGGTACAAAACAATGCTCGAGGTCAAATCAGATACTATTTAGCTGAGTAAGAAGGGAAGGGATACAAGTTCCCTTTTACATTGATCTGGAGAAATTTCCTAGGTCAGACCCTAGTCTAGTGATGTTTACATTGGTCCTTTGGTAATTGATGGTCATTTGAATGGATACAATTGGCACCCCTCTCAAGTTCATTCACCTTTGTCTATCATGTTTCATTTCTGAATACAACAGTTATTCACATTGTGAACCTGATTTAAATGTTCTCGTGGAGGTTTGGCAAGCTCACACTTTAAGGACAGATTTATGCTCTAATTTTCACCCTCGGTTTCTTGCACAGAGGATGCACGTACGTGTAGAACAAATCTACACTAGTCTCATACATGGTAAATATGAACTTACTGAAAGGTGGACAGGTAGTCAAGGAATCCTACACGATGAGTGTGATTCACAGAAAGCAAAATCATGAAATTGAGTAGTTGGCATGTGCATTTCTTACCAAGAGCACACGGATGAGACTGGCTCAATCTGATCAATGAATGCAGGTATCGCGCAATAACAAGTGCATACTATCGAGGAGCAGTTGGCGCACTGCTTGTGTACGATGTCACTAGACGCGCTACATTTGAGAACGTTTCACGTTGGTTGAAGGAGCTAAGAGACCATACAGATCCTAACATAGTAGTCATGCTGATCGGGAACAAGTCCGACCTCCGCCACCTTGTTGCTGTTCCTACTGAAGACGGAAAGGCCTACGCAGAGAGTGAATCTTTATATTTCATGGAAACATCTGCACTAGAAGCGAAGAATGTCAACACCGCATTCGAAGAGGTCTTGGCTCATATTTATCATATTGTAAGCAAGAGAGCAGTTGAGGCAGGCGACGATGCAGCGGCGTCGTCTATACCAAGTAAAGGCGAGAGAATAAACGTGACGGATGATGCTTCTGCTCTGAAGAAATTTGGGTGTTGTTCAAGTTAGATTGTTAATGTTGTTGCCTACCCGCCTGTCTGTCTGTGATGCTTGTTGTGCTTCTTCTCTGCTATGATTTAGTGATTAACATTACTGGATTGAACTGTCTAGATTGAGATTTTGTTATCTTAGTACTTGCTACTGAAAATTCACAACTGTATTCCAATTCACATCCCAACATTAAAAAAAGAAAAATTAACTTTGCAGTATGATTTCTATTACTTCATAAAGAGTAGGAGGTTAGTAATTTGGCTAGATTTGATTAATTTAATTTGGTTTGATTTTAATTGAATATTCACTCTTAATCTAGACTTCATAGTTGGATATCTGAATTATTAATAAAAATATACCCCAAGCAGTAAACAAACACTTCAAACATGCCAAAAGAAAAACATAGATTTTCCTTTTGGAGTCCCACAGTCTGAACCCAAAGTTATTCAAATCTCACCACAGATTGCAAAACAACACTTTACCTTTATAAATTTCGATGAAATTTACTGAACAGAATTATAATATTGCTACCATAAAAGTAGCAACCACACAATCATGCATTTTTTTCACTAGATTCCTAGAAAATAAAAAAAAAGCCCACCAGCAGCCATCATAAAAGCTTTTGGCAACTTAGTTTGGAAGGCAGAGCAAATAAATGAATGCAGCATCAAGTAGGAACTCACGAACAGTATGACTTAATTAACTGAGCTCCTTTGTAGAAAAGGCAAGAAAGAATCATAACATGAGCACAATAAAGATACAGCAACAAGGGAAAGATATAGTACACAACGGCGAAGCAGCAAGTACCCAATGTGGCAGTAAAATACAAAAGAACCGGTTCAGAAAAAAAAAATGATGCCACCAATGTCTGTAAGAGATCAGAAATAAAAAAATGAGGATCACAGACCTTTGAAGCTCTGCCAACTTATTAACTCAAATAACTCTCGATATGATTCTAGATGATTTAAAAAAGAAGCGTAAAATACTTTAACCTTGCGTATCTTTTATCTAGTATTTTATTTTATATTTAAAAAATAACATTTAATTTCCTTTTACTAAAGGTCATATGTTAGAAATTTTTTAAAAGACAATTTGCGGTTTGTCTTTTTTTTTTAATCATTTTTTAATAATAATCTTTAAAAAAACATATTTAATTGATTATTATATCATTCGGTAAAATGTGTCGTAAAATTTATACATGCACTAGTATAAACAATAGAAAAGTAACGACTGGATAACCAGCTAAAAATTTTTTCCACCACTCTCACAAAACTAAAAAAGAGTCAAAATTACTAAATTGATGAATCAAAATTTTTTGGCTCTTTTTTTTTTTTAGTATGGTGAGGGTGGTGCAATAAGTTTTTGCTAGTTATCGCTTTTAGATCTGTTGATTTTCTGTTGTTTATGTTGATGTATATATTAATTTTATGAGAATTGTTACCGAATGATATAATGATTAATTCAAGGTTATTATCAAAAAAGGATAAAGAAAAACAATGACACAAATACCTTTTATTCATTGTATATCATATATATGATCATAAGGATGAGATTTTTAATGATAAATTTTGTTTCATTTTCATTTGATTTTAATTCATTTAGAATTTTGATTTTTTTAGTTTGATGAGGACGGTAAAATAAGTTTTTGGTTGTTTATTCCTTTTAGAATTATTTTTTTTATTATTTATACTATGCAATTTATGAGAATTTTTACCTAACTGTATAATAGTAAATTCAATATTTATCATTGAAAAATAATAAAAAAGATAAGGGCATAATTATCTGTTAAATATTATTTTTTAAATGTAGAAAAGATAAAATGCTACTGAATAAAAAATAAGAGATATTAAAGATATTTTGTCCTAAATTAACCTAAATTTAATACCTGATTATTTAAGTTTACGTGATTGAGAACAAAATATTATTTTGTTGCTTGAAAAATTATTATTATTTGGAAAATTTACTTTTACGGAATATGAATATGTTGCTTGAAAAATTTCAGCTTAGCCCCATAGATTTTCAAAAACAACAATTCACTTCTAGATTCGTGCGTATCCAACGCAAGATCTTGTCGTGTCTCCAGCGGCTCTCCAATTTTGACTTACCTGCACCGACCGACACACCGAATCCAATTCATTTCCCGACCGTTGTAAAACCTCGGTTCATAAACACTCGAGTTTCTTCTTCTCCATTTTTTTATTGAATGTTTCCTTCAGCTCTATAACGTTACAATGAATCATCATTCCGTCAAATTCCAACCCTAAATCCAAATGCACCACAATCTTCTGCCTCGATTTCTGATCTCATTTGCTTTCCAATGTCGATGATCTTTTATTGATCTCACAAGTAGCACCGAAGTGATTATCATCTCGTGGCAAAAAAAAAAAAAAAACAGCTTTTTTCAGTATCAATAATGGCAGCACTCGATCTCCCTGGTCTGTTCTTGATCCTAGTTATGGCAGCTCCTCTTTTGCTGTGGCTTCCTCCTCCTTGTTCTTCTGCTTCAGTGAGCTTCGATTTTGCCTCCTTTTCCTTCCTCAACCTCACTCTCCTCGGCGACTCCTTCCTACGCAATGGCACCATCGGCCTCACGAAGGACACCGCCGTACCCTCCACCAGCGCCGGCGCCGCAATCTGCACCCTCCCCATCCCCTTCCGTCTCCTTTCTTCCTTCGCCACCAAATTCTCCTTTTTCGTATCCAACTCCGACACCGCCGGCGACGGCCTCACCTTTTTTCTCTCCCCCTCCAACGCCACGCTCGGCGCCGCCGGTGCCTACTTGGGGCTCTTCACGCCCTCCACAGAAGCCAACCTCCTTAACGGCTCCGTCATCGCCGTCGAGTTCGACGCCCGATTAGACGCCGGATTCGGCGATCCCAGCGCCAACCACGTCGGGCTCGACCTCGACGCCCCCGTCTCCGTCGCCGCCGTCGATCTGATTCCTCACGGCATCGACCTCAAGAGCGGGCGGCTGATCACCACTTGGATCGAGTACCAGCAAAACGCTACCTTGCTCAAGGTTTGGCTCGGCTACTCCGCCGTCAAGCCCCAAGATCCGATTTTGATCACCCCGATCGACCTCTCCAAGCACTTCGCGGACCGCATGTTCGCCGGCTTCTCGGCGTCCACGGAGGGCAGCACAGAGGCGTACACGATCCAGGACTGGATCTTCTCGGCTTCCGGTCCCTCCATCGACCACACGCAAGCTGTTCCCCAAAATGCCTCTGCGAGTTCCTGGAGCGTGGTTTCCATCGCCGACTCCCACAACGGCCCTCCGAGATTGAGCCTCAGTTTGGGGCTTGCAGTCGTGGCACCTACCGCAGCCGGCGTCGTCTTTGCATTTCTGGTTTGGGCCTCAGTGAGGAAGTGGATGCAGATGAAGAAGGCCGACGAGGAGGAGGAATTCAAGTCGGAGTTTTTGACAGGCCCAAGAAAGTTCTCCTACAAGGAGCTGAGCGCCGCCACCAAAGGATTCCACAGCAGCAAGATCCTCGGCAACGGAGCGTTCGGGACGGTGTACAAAGCCGTCCTCCCAGCTGGATCGGGCACGACCACTGCTGCAGTCAAGCGTTCGAAGCAAGCTCACGATAGCAAATCCGAGTTCCTGGGCGAGCTATCCATCATCGCCCGTCTGAGACACAAGAATTTAGTTCAACTCCAAGGCTGGTGCGTCGAGAAGAAGGAGCTACTGCTCGTCTACGAGTTTATGCCCAACGGAAGCCTCGACAAACTCCTCCATCGGTCGCACGAATCGGGGCCGATGTCGTTGATCCTGAAATGGCCTCAGCGCTACAACGCCGCCACCGGAATCGCCTCGGTCCTGACCTACCTACACCAAGAATGCGAGCAGCAGGTGATTCACAGGGACATCAAGACCAGCAACATAATGCTGGACGCGAACTTCAATCCCAGGCTCGGAGACTTCGGCCTAGCGAGGCTGATGGACCACAACAAGAGCCCTGTTTCGACTCTCACTGCAGGGACAATGGGCTACCTCGCGCCGGAGTATCTCCAGTACGGGAAAGCTACCGATAAAACCGACGTCTTCAGTTACGGAGTCGTGCTGCTGGAGATCTGCTGCGGGAGGCGGCCTATCGACGCCAAGGACAGCAACGCCAAGGAGCAGAAGCTGGTGAACTTGGTGGATTGGGTATGGAAACTGTACTCGGAGGACAAGCTCATTGAGGCTGCAGACAAGAAGCTGAAGGGGGAGTTCGACGAGAAAGAGATGCTGAGGCTTCTTCTTGTGGGGTTGAGCTGTGCCAATCCGAATTGTGCTCAGAGGCCTACCATGAGAAGGGTCCTTCAGATTCTCAACTGCGAGGCAGAGCCAGTGGCGGTGCCGAAGACAAAGCCGCTGCTCGTGTTTGCCTCCGCGGCCTCCTTCAACATGCAGGAAATTGTTTCCGAACTCGAAGGGAGTGCTGCAGTGGATGTTTTCTTTGTTTAATTTGATCTGATTCGATTGCTGTTGTAAATTCAAAAGCTATTCAATTGTGTGTCTTATTTACCAAATATCAAGAACTTTTTAATTGATCGAACGAAATTTGGAAAGTCCATCTTAATTGGCAAAATGTAGATTTCCGACGGTAATTTTTAGATTCACTTTTTTTTTTTTTTTTCTAAAACTTCGACAACATTGTTCTTGCAAGCTTTAGTTAATATAGCAAAATTTGAAGAAAAGAAAAACCTACATATTCTATCCGTCTCTTGAAGAAAGACCCGTTGAGGTACGATTTTATGGTAGAAGTGCCACCGTAGGCGGTAGCAAAATCAATTTTTACAAATATCACGATGAATGGGGAATAGAGTGTAAAATTCCATTTTCCCTATAATTTAATTTGTTTTTGAATTGCCATTTAAATACTAAAATCATTAATTTACTGGATCTAGCCTTTCCTATGCGTCATCTCCTTAGCCATTACACGTGTCCTATTTCTTATGACTTTTAACGAGGTTGTTTTCATAGATTTGTACTACGTATTATCTTTTATATCACACAGTTGTTT
Source organism: Kaempferia elegans (assembly GCA_037974815.1). Taxonomy (NCBI): domain Eukaryota; kingdom Viridiplantae; phylum Streptophyta; class Magnoliopsida; order Zingiberales; family Zingiberaceae; genus Kaempferia; species Kaempferia elegans. Next base: position 19,784 of record JBBPFQ010098088.1, on the reverse strand, counting down.
CCTAGGTATTGTTGTCTGTCTCCTAGCATTCAAAGGATACAAATGAAGGATCTTATCTTATTCAAGGTCGCTCATTTATGATTGTGTTTAAATCATATAATGTTCTCAAAGCAAGAGAAAAACATATGAAATGAATACAAAGAATCTTCAATCTAAATCACACTCTGGTATGATTATACTGTATTTTAATCTTAGCTTTTCACTTGATCATTGCTATTTGTAAACAAGCAACTGAAATTAAATCGGCTTATTGTGTTGCTGCACAAGGGCCCCCATGGGATTAGCATTCGAAGGCACCTTTCGTTGTAGTTTTTGCTTCCATATAAATCCTTGCATGCGGAAAAAACCTCTATGTCAAAAAACCAAGTTCACAAAAGTAACTAAAGCATGTCTCCCCTACCCTTACACCGCCATCAATCATACATTTCTGCTAACTTTGCTCTCCTTTTGAACAACATTTCTTGAAGGACAAGGATAATGCACACCACAAGACTCATTGGCGTCTTCATTATTAACATCCTCATCTTCATCGTCAACCTTGTCATTCTTAGCATTCCTCCTGTCACACCATGTGGAAGATGCATCAGAAGCTAACGAATCATCCTCGTTGTCATCGTGGATGCCTACTTCTTCGTTGTCATCAACAACAACATTGCTATAGTTGCTATCATTCTCAGCATCATCACCAGCATCATCTTGATAAGTTGGAGTGTCAATGTACATGGTCCACCCGGACTGGCTGCTGTCACACTCCTCTTCCTCCTCCCTCTCTCCAGATACACAAGAAGACTCCATTGCTAGAAACAAACAAATAAACAAAAAAAAAAGAAGCCTAAAACATCAAAATATTAGGAATGAAGAAGAGTTGAGAAGTCTCACCATGAGAGCTGCTGCCTGAACTTGAATGAAACTATTGGATTGTGGTTTGACAGCTAGAGTTCAAACTATTGGTGTATAGATTCTTGAAGGAGGGTTGGCAAGAGGGACAGCCTATCCTTCACAACTGTCCCTGGGCCTTTTTGGTTGTGTCTTGTCATGAAGCCAGGAATTGAAGGGAGAGCATTTAAGAGGCTCCATGGCCATGTGGATTCCAGGGAACTACTCTGCTTTTAGATGAGGCTGGCAATGGCATCAACCAAATTAATGCCACCTCTGCTTCGTCTTTTATAGGACTTTCAATTATATTTCTCACTTATCTCTTATCCCAAAAAGTAACCAAACACAATACCGACGATGTTTAGGAGGAGGATGTCAGAAAACATGAGACTCATCTGCTCCAGATAGTTCAGTGCACCGGCACATAACCCTATGGTGGTGCATGACAACGACAAAGATGACCTTCAATCAATTTGTGTTTTTAAAATCAGATGGAATATGGTTAGATTAAAGAAAATTGGAGCCAAATTTGTTTACATAACGAAACTCAAAATCAAATCAATGACAAAACAACTGTAAACCAACAAATTTGGATCTTAAGAACTCATTAAAGTGGTTGATTATTCTATATTGTTACAGAGAAACTTTAAGTATCTATACTTATATATAGAATGTTTTCAATTGAGCATAGACATAAATGTAAATATATGTAACACGCATTAAAAAACAGATAACTTTTACAATTAAATACTAAAGCAAATATATCAGTAAATTTATAGATCATCTCTAAGTTTTAAGGGGGGAAAAGACTACAGTCAATTCCTATACAAAACTAAGCTTTTAAAATACGTATAATGGATTAAAACATTTGCACATAGCTGGTAATTTGTGAAGTGGTTTTATAAAAAATTGCTAATAGATATCTATATATATCTTCGCCAAAAAATCACAAGCATGCTCTTATTTTTGTTATCGCTAAAAGGTTACCTGTTTCAAGGGATGCCTCATCCTATTTTTATTTCAAAAATACCCTTATTCCAATATTATTTTAACAATTTAACTAAGATGAAACAATATTACTCCAATTTATCAAAATTACTATACTTGAGTATTGTTATATCAAAATATTTTTATTTCAACCTACTTAACTTGATTAAAATTGCTCAATTTAATCATAACTGCTTCAACACTATTATAATAATTTATTCAAAACTGCTACGTAATTCCATGTTGCAATAGTTTTGATAAAAATTATTACACAATAATTTTGACTCAAATTTCTACATAACACTAAAACAAGATATTTTTTTAATAAAAAAAGAATCTTTTGATTTTTTTTATATAGAATGCGCTCTTAATATTTTTTTGAATATGAACACCCTTCTAACACTAACGAAAATAGGCACTTTTTAAATTTTTGCACTATATCTTTTCTTTCATGTTTTTTTTCCTAATTTTTCTTTCCAAATTTTATCTTTTTCTCTCCTGTTTTTATGTAGGTGAGGTTTAAACCGACAGAAGAAAAGTGTCACACTAAAATTATATCACCAATGACCAGGTAATTTTGTGTCTTTGTCATTGTTTTTGCTTTTATAGGCACGGTTGAAATTCTAAGAATTTAACCCTGAAATCAAAAAAACAAAATGGCACTTTTGGCAAATATGACTGTTGATGGCTGCTTGGGTTCTTATATTGTTCCAGATCAATGTAGGTGACAGAGAATCATATGTTTTGGAGATTATTCACAAACCACCACTTCTACAAAAAGGTTAAGATCAACGGCTTCATACTTAAAAAACTATATATGTAGAATGCATCATAGTGACTTGAAGAACACAGTCATTTATTATGTAAAGAAGTATCAAATAGGAACGTAACTTTATTGGCAGCCTAACTGATCAAAGAATGACGGTATCTTGAAACTACAGTATCTTGAAACTATGTAATACTTTTGTTGTTGCACTTGCTAGGATGGTTCTCCAGTTCAATTTTAGTTAGATTTTACTAATTTTCTTTTTGATAAATAATTTTTGCTAAAAGTAATAAGCCAGTAAAAACTCCAGCCTAGCAGAAATTTATTCATTTATATTCAGACGACTTTACTGATATTCTACCTCTCATCCATCCTATGATTAGCAGAAGTTAATTCAGTTCAATTTTCATTTAACTGAATCAAACAATAATTATGATATGAATATATACTAATTTGATCTGTAGACTTATAATCTTGCTTGATGATATTGGATAACCTTATCATTCAGGTTGATCAAATTAAGTTGTTTTGACCAATACTATGTTGATCAAACTAGCTGATCTTGATTGACGAGACCAACTTCAGCATTTAAAAGTACTACCACCCTGTTATTCAGATTAATCAAACCAATCCAACCAAATTAAGTCAATTATGAAAGTTTACCTGTCTCAAACGAGTTCCACCAAATTAACCTCTTCTTTTCCTTCCTTTCATCGGCTCTCTTCTTCCCTATTCCTAAAAGAAAATTAAATAACTAAAATTGCACGTGATGTTTATATCAGCAAGTAACCAAAACAATACATGCAAATACTGCAGACTATTTATCTATAATTGCTACCCATCTGTTTTGATGGAGTTGGAGTACCAAGGGTTTAGATGAGTACAGTAGTCTTTGGAGGAAAGAAAGTTTTACAGAGGAAATATTTGCATAGTAGTAAATCTACAATGACACACATGTGCCCCATAGGGCCGAGATATTTATTCTGTAGGTAAGTATGCATGCCACTCACCATCAGATATCTGAGCCATTAATGAGCATGGGCTTGCCCTGAATGTTGGAATGATTACCTGAGATAACTTTCAGAGAAAATGTTTTTCTTTCTTTTTGAAAAAAAAAATGCAGAGGTGAACAACAAATAGAATCAGGGAATAATTAGAAAAACAATGCAGAGATGAAGTAGAATCAGGGCATAACTAGAAAAAACAACCAAACATAAAAGCGGCAAAAAAATTTTGTTTAGCTTGAGTTTCTGCAACGAAGAGCAGCAACCCAAATGGACACAATGCTTGCCACTCCATGTTGATGACCACGGAAGATCCTCTTGTTCCTGAAAACCATTAGCAGGCTTGTGCATCAAGTGTTCAAAGGCCAAGAACCACTCCATATAAAATTTTATCATTAATATGAAGGCTTTGTGATTGGAAAAATTAAGACGGCTTAGTCATGCAACAATATGATTAAGCTTTATGTTTATGAGATCTTTGTCTGTTTGGCATACCTTTTTCCCAGCAATGAGGCCTTCGCACTACTGACATTTCATCCTACTTGAGGTCAACAATATAATACTTTGACACACTAAATGCTGCTTTAGATTACAAAACATCGAATGTCAATTGCAAAATATGCCAGACTCCCTGCGTTGTGTGAATTGGCACCCTAACAAGAATGCATATTTCATGCACATGAGGTTTTTACCTACAATTCATGAAGATAATTGTATGCTTATAATACTGCAATGATTATGTCAGTTCTAGCTATGCAAGAAAGAAACCATAACAAAAATAATGGCGCACCTTTTCATTGTCACATGTGAACATATATACAGCAACAAGTCAATTGCACCAGAATAAGAACATCATCTTATTCGTGAACATCTTATCATCTCACAGTGCAGTGACAACCAGAGTAGAAAGTCATACAAGTCTTACCAAATTGGTTGTTTTTATCCATCATCAACTCTGTTTTTCCTAACTTATATATGAAACCAATAAGAAAATGAGTACCAGATACCATCAAAATCGAAAGATCCATAGTGTACATTTCTCTGCTCATTAACTACTGTAGCCAAGACACTCCATATGCCCGAAGGATTTACTTTCCTTATATTCAACACAATTATCGAGTTTTGTATCTTTGTAACCCAAAATTTGGATGCTAGTACAAAAAATAATACTCTGCCAGCTTGCACTCACATTTCACTTTCTACATATACATCATAATCTTACAAGTCCCAATTGGGTAGTGCAGGCAAAAACAAAGGAAAAAAACTATTTGAACAACTGTTCAGAAGAGAAAAATTAAGCAGTGAACTAGACCCGAACAGAAACTTTGGAGTAACCTGTAATATAGGATAGCCAGAAGCTTGTCATATTTCCAATAATGGTCTACAATCTGGTAGCTCATCTCAGAAAGCTTCCTAAGAAACTCAATACTGACTAGACCGTAAATATACGATAAGCACAGGCTTTAATGTTAGAGAGAACAAGACCAGTCAATCGATGCTCCTTCCGCTCTTCTTCCTGCAATAATACAAGCAGCTGAACAATACTTCAAGCAATGCCCTGATAACCTATGGAAACATCACGGCACTTCTATCCTTCTGATGAGGCATTTCATTTGTACAAATGGAGTGAAATATGATCAAGTTTCAACTTTGAGGATTTGTGCAATTAGTAGCAGGAAATGCATTTGATATAACCGCCATGTTCAGCCATTCTGCACTATAATACCTGTCAATACATCTTTTCCCGAGGTTGCTTCGGAAAGAAAAGAATGGCCAATAGGAAACATACACCAAGGCCAACAATTCCATCAAATGGGTGCAGAGGATGGCTACTTATTAACCAGGAAGGAGCTCCAGCCTCATATCTGATGAAGCCACCAGTTTGCAAAGTAAAATTTGTGAACATTATTCCAGAACGCACCCCGATTGGTACATAAATTTTATCCTGAGATCTTTGTTTAATTCCAAAAAGTGCTAAAGATAACAAGAAGAAACCAGGTACTGAAGGGAGAGACCTGTGATTTGAAAATCATTATAGGCATCATACTATATAAATGACCAAGATGTATGTTACAACAGTATGCTGATGAGTATATGTACTAAATAGACAAAATTTACAACTTTGACAGTATTTCCTTAGTAGTTATCCACTGCTACTAAAGAATAAAGGTGTACTTTTTTTGGTCATCATATGGATGTAGGAGATGAACTTGCAAGCAACCATACAGATAATTTGCTGGACAATGAGTTAAACTAAACTTTTATGGAAAGAAAACTATGCATTCCCACTAGCATACAATTGTTATCATACTTACTCCTAGCACTAGTCATAAGAAATAATATTATCTAGAGAGGAAAATCCAAATTATCGAACCCTGTTTATTCTGCAAAGAATTCTATGATAAATAAGTCATGAAAAAAGACAACAGACAACTACTACCAGAAAGCAATTGGAAGCTTCATGCTTCCAAAACTACTAAACTACAAGTAAAAAATCAGTTACGCATAGAAAGCTGAAAACGACATATCTGAAAGATATCAAAAAGCATGCAGGAAAAGGGAGCATACCAATGGATTAGTGAAAACACAATTCCGGATATTATGATGGCAGGGTAATAACCAAGATCAACTTCAACTTCTTTAATAAGCCACGACCTGAATAGCAATTCCTCTACTAAAGCAACACCAGTAGCTGTTAAAATTCCACGAATGCCTAATAACAATACATTGATAAATGATTTCACCAATACAACTGGACTAGTTGAAAATGAAGTGGGAGCTGGCCAAGATAGGCTTGCAAAACCAAGTAATCCATCAATGGAATGCACAGACATTACGATGACCATTCCTCCAACCAAACCTTTCATAAAACCAAAGACCTACAGAGAATCAGCTGAATATAAGATCACTTAGGTATGTCACTATAGAAACTTAATAAGTGCATTCTTCAAGTGATAAAAGTATGGCCACTGATTAAAACAATATTGGTTACCAGAATGGATTTTTGAAAACAACAGCAGTAAAAAAACCTAGGAAGAAAATAAAAAAGACCCACTAATCATTTCATTTTTTATTTGTGAAACTAAATGAGGCCGAAGCAAGACCTATTAGGTGCAAAGAAGAATGTGAGGCCAAATCATCTTACTAAAATTATGTTACTGGAACAACTAAAACTGCCACTGTACATGCACAAATTAAAAATTTACCCTGGGTGCTGTGAGATCGAGCCCATACTGTTCAAGGGGATTGCTGTATCCTCGTATTCTTTTACCCCAAAGTACAACAAGGATCATGCTAGAAACATAGAGTCCCAAACTACAAGCATATTCAGCAATTACGTTAGAAGCCTTCATTGTCCAACTCTGCACGAGTGTTGGGAGTAGGGGAACCACCACTGGAGACCATAGTAGAAGAACCATGCAGCCAAACAAGAAAATCCTAAAGATAACAGACATTCCGATGTTAGTACCTAAAAAATATATTGATATAAACTTAGTGGAGCATCAAGCCGAAAAAGAACATGAACATTTCTAAAGTAACAAGCAGAAAACAGTTAACTTCAGAATATAACTTATTAGTTGTCCACCACAAGAAAATGCCTCGCCCGCTTCTAGTTTTGTTATTGATGTGAATCATTAGAACTGTTCTGGCTAATTGAACCAGTGTGCCTATGAAGAGTATTATATTATCTCTTAATTACTCACATAATCTCTATTTATTTAATAAAATCTTAATCAAACTGTTGTAATATGAGGATATGGGGATTTTTTCTACTGAAGTTACACAAAGACATACAAGGGACTAAAACACAGCCCCTAGAAGATTAAACAAGAGAAAATCACTAATAATGCAATGTACATGTTGGATTCTGAGGGAGCAGTAGTGGGAGAAAGGGAAACCTGAACAAAAAATCATAAAAACAGTACAAACAAAAGAAGAAGAATCAATGTTATTGGTCTATTTCTTTGTGTCATATTCCCTCTTACAAAGGTCTTTGGTAGTTAAAAAAACTGCAGCTTGCAATCAAATATAGTTGAATTATTTAGCTGGGTCCAATGGGATTTTCACCAGTGGAAAAGCACCAAATAATTGGCAAATTTCCCACACGTTGCAGCTAAAGTTGGAAATTTCCCAACAGGTGTCCCAAATTTCAATTTTTTCCCCCAAAGGGAGCATTGCTCCCTACAAAATCCTGAAATGCCTCATATAGTCCAGCTACCCGCTCATGCATAGGAGCCATCAAGGCAGTTTCATCAATCAACCTTGATATCTAAACACGACAAAATACAAAAGACCATAATTGAAATGAAAGTCACCCCAAGTACAAGTCCAGTGTCAACTGCATGAAATACCCCCTAGTCCAACTTCAGAGTTGATGGTAATTTTTTAAGCTATTTAACTATGGGTACTTGGCATAGTTCAAATCCTCCTGGATTATCCAAATTTCCAGTGTCAAATCCCACTAAGGGATTTGCTCATTTAAGTTGACCCATAAAGCATAGTTTGAAATCTCAAGCCATGCCGACCGGATGATATCGTTTCGGTACCATATCGTGCCGACATAGTTTCGATATTTTTTAAATATAAAATATATTAACTAAAAATAAAAAATTTAATCTAAATATTTAAAAATAAAAAAAATAAAAAAACAAAAAAAATTATATATATATATATATATATATATATATAATTAATAGGATAATTTTATTAGACTTTAATTAAGCCTATCTAAATTATCCTAATCACTGCTAAGTTGATTAAAACTATTAACATAAATTATTTAATTAAATTAAACCTTCCCTGACCCCACTGTCTTGGCCCGCACAACATGTCGCCGGGCAATGTGACGCCTCTGGATGCGTAATCGGGCCCAAGCAATGCCTCTGGACATGTCACCGAACCCTATCGACACGTCCACGGAGCCTCGGGGCATGCTAGCACCGGAGCCGGTACTGGTCCATGAGCAGAACAAAATGTTTTGCTGGTATCAAGTGAAACAGAACAAGATTTCAATCCATGCAATAAAGACAAAGGCATCCAATGTATTTTCCTTTGAAATGTATTCCAAGTTCAATTGAATTACTAAAAAAATTGTAGTTGTACAGAATGAATCCATGCTATTTAATTTATTGACTGATTAGGAGCAGCTGCAAAACTAACCTCTGCAACAAAGGCCGCTCAGCAATCCGCAAAAATGAGATAAGTCTGTCAGTCAAGCTCATAGCACCACGTAAACCACCCCAAAGCAAAGCAATTTTTCCAACAAATTTCAACAATCCACCCTTTTGTCCCAGTTCTGCTAAAACAGCAACTAATCTTTACATGTTTAACAAAGACACGTGTTAGTGAAGAATGATATAAAAATACTCAAGAAGGTACAAAAAATAAATGTGTTCTTTTCTAGAAGTATGATAATAATATAAATGATTCCCACCTGTCATGATCCACTTCCCCATCATCTGTTGTGGGCACTACAGGTCCAGCGATAGACATGGCTTTCTCAGCTAAATTGCTCACAATACTAATTGGATTTTTCTCTTGTGATAGCTCCGCGGGACTTGCAGGCTGAAGATTTTGAGATCCCTTCTCAGCATTGACACTTGAAGAAGGTTCTATTACTTGGTTCTCATTATCCCTTGTCATTTGCTGAACATTAATGATTAACAGCAAACAGTTAGATTAACATCATGAACCTGAATAGTAGTTCCTAGAAGTGCAAGAACGAAACATAAATCACAAACCTCATCCATATAACAAAAACCGTAGACTAGCTTGCAATTCCACGTGAAAATGATGACAATTAAACAAGTACCAAATGCAAGAAAATACAAAGGAAGAAATTTGTAGGGAGAGCTATTAAGAGAAAACCAAATATAATGATGCTATATAATTCTGAGGACAATTAAAAAAATCCTGAATGCGAGAAAATACTAAGGAAGAAATTCATAGAGAAAGCCATTAAGAGAAAACCAAATACAACCACCAATAATGCTATAGGATTCTAAACCAGTTATCTGACAAGCAAGTTATAGAGAAGATCAAAGAACAAAAATTTTTTGAGCAACATATAAATGAAAGAAAGTCCTTGCAGTACTTTCTTATAATCATGAAAAAAAACAAATTGGACTAATTCTTAATACCTTCGATTGGGCCAGTAAAATCAAAGATGATGGTAATTCTTTCTTATTTTGATAAATTTCACAAGAAAATATATGAATTATGTAGGAAGAAGTTTCTTTGATTAAATTACTAATAAGCTAAGTAACACATTTCAATCAGATGAGATTTATGCTAATGACAATGCCAGTTGTATTGCAAACCAAATCAAGATAAAAGCGCACAAAATGGTCAGCTGATGTGTAATCAGAATTTAATTGAAACGAAACAAAGGAAAAAAGGGCAGCCCGGTGCACGAGGACCCAACATTGGCGGGGTCCTGGAGAAGGACCTACAAACGATCAGATTATTCTAGTGCAAAATTCACCAAAACAAACTGCTTACAAATGCAATAAAAGTCATAAGGGGATGAATGGCTGTGGGGACTGTCCTAGGTGTCACATGGTGGAAGAAAATCAACTGCACTCACCAAGGGATTGTTATTTTCCTAAAATCTGGAAGAGTCAAATAAGGGCTGCTAGCTTCAGACATGGGATCCATTAAATCTTAGGAGCTTATTGTTAATAAGGCTCAATACCATGCCTGGGTGGGAATGACCATGCAACTAGAATGAGGAAACAGAGGTGGGAAACAACCTTAGCATGATCTAGATTGGTTGTGGTGAGTGGAAATGGATGAAACAGTTCAAATTGGCTTTGGTCCAGCTGGCATCGGAGGAGTGGTTAGAGATGGAGAAGGCACCATTAACCTAGTTTTCATGTGAACCATCAATCCTACCTATCCTTGACGCCAAACTACATGGAATCCAATCGAGAACTGAGCTAGCTTGGGGGAGATGAGCAAGGAAGGTTGTGACAATTAAAGATTGTAGACAATGTAGCCTTCTGAGGAAGGCTTGGCCATCAGTGTGCAAAGAGAGACTACAGGATGTCTGTGCTTGGTTTGGCAGGAGTTGGCAAGTAAAGGTGGTGTTTAGAGTTTAGACAAACAAGCAGCAAGAGTATGGCTGATAATTGTTATACTTAGGACATGAGATATATTCAGACATTTTGGGAGTGATTCCATGCATCCTAATCTCATTCAAGAGGCGTTTTAGCCTGCAATTAGTGTGATTTCAAGTGTTGATGACAAGGCACATGAAGGTTAGTTCCATTACAAGGGGTATAACAATTCAAGTGGTCAAGACCTAACCAGATTATCATGTGACTTCAAGGATATCATGAGACACATGATTGTTGGGCCATCAATGCCTAACCAGGGCATCACGTAATCTTACGGATATCAAGGGCGTGCATTAACATCCTATATTTATCTTTGCTTCCAAACCAATCTGAGGCGGTGATAGAGTTGGCAGTCAGATTGTTAAATGCAATGTTATATTGACTGCTCCAAATTATTGATTCTACAGGTGTTAGAATTTTTTTTACAACTTTAGGGATTTTTCATCCCTTTATTGTTATTGGCTTTCTTGCAATTCCTGTTATGTCATCATACTTTGTAGTATTTTATTTTGTTGAATTAAACCATGTCTAATTTAATTTTGTTAAAATCAAAGTTCAAAATCTCAAACTGTGTTGGCTGAAATTTCAGCTTTTGATGGGAATGAAATTGCTTTTTTTGGTATCATGCCAAGATGAAGTAGAAGGAATCATTGTTTGTGCCAAAATGGTGTCGAGTTTTGATAATTTATCGGAATGATATGTTTCAACTGTTTCGTTTGGCGCAACATAAGATTTCAAACCATGGTTAAAATCTTACAAAATATTGCTGTTTTGTTATCATGCAAGCGTGTATCACTCTCTTGTTGTTTGTGATTTTGTGGCACAATTCATTGGTTACACATGTTCAAAAAATCACTAGTGAAACAGTAAACCAAATGTGAACATCAATTTTTCAGCACACGGGCCAAAATTTTGAAATATTAATGAGGCCTTATAGTTATGATCAACATTTAATCAAGGAGATTTACATGTCATGTTTCTGAGATCATCAAGTGAAGAGTAGGAAAAATATTAATCATATATTCCAGAAGGGGCAAATTGATTACATTACCAAAAGAAGCATATGCGATTGTGAAAACAATCATACATGCAAGAGACAAATAAACAAGGATAGACTGACTTTATATACGTGTAAGCATCTGCATATGATAGAGGTTTTTGTTAGAACTCAAAACAGAATAGAATTAGAAGATTTACAAGCAACTCAAAATAAATAAGTCACATTAAACATTCAGGTTCTAGAATATGGCAAGAAATGAACATGTATTTTGAACTATTACAGCAAGAACATGATAATACTAGAAGTAGAAACAGAAAAAAGGATAATGAGTTTAATGAAGGTGGCCAATGTGTAGATTCTCAAGAAAAGCAATTCTGGCAATTATTACTCTGGAAAATTTGTGTCAAATCATGACACAGAAAAGCAATGACAACCTAATATAAGAATCAGGTGAGAAGCTAAGCTGACAATAATCTAATGAAGAAAGAAGTGACAGACAAAGAGCTTCCACAAAATGCAGTAAGGCACTTTAAATTCCATGACATATTTTTTACCTGCTGCCGTGCTAATAATGCAGTAGCACCTAAGGCAGCTGAAACAGCTCCAAACATGGCTCCATCATGATTGGTATTCACTTTGGTCATTTTATCCTCACCACTAGAACAAACATGAGCAAGATCCTTTTCATCATCATAAAGTTCATTCCTGGCATGCTCTTCTGACAAATGTTTGTCTTCAACTTTTCCAACTTTATTATAATCTTTGTGTTTGTCATGTAAGGCAGCAATTACAAAGTATTTTCTCAAGGATGCCAATAATGAACCGACAATTACACCAACTGGAAGAATCTTCTTCAAATATTTAGTTTCCTCAACAACAGAAGATATTATTTGGACTGTGCTTCCTCCTTCTAATGTACCAAATTTTACCAATCTCAAGTCACCAATCTCTGAAAATGGTTTCAAGTTTAAGTCTTGGTTCAGAATAACTGCTTGGCTTACCATATCAACAACTAGTTTCATGTCATCTACAAGAACCTCTTCAATTTCATCCAAGATAGAAATGCTCAATTTTCGACCAACTTCAACTTTCAGAGCATCAAGTAAACTATTTATTACTAATGACAATATGACCTCCTTATATGCATCCAAACCACCCTTGATATGTATACTTTCAGTTGATTGGCCCTTAAGTTTTGAATCTTGTGGATTTACAATTACATAAGATGTCTCAATAACATTATCTTTATCACTGTGCTTTGCCAATTGATGCAAATTTTCATTATGACCATTGATAGTTGTTGGAATTTTCCAGCCCTCATCCTGGTTACTACCTAAACTTGCTGCTTGGTCTGGGATTGTCCATTGGCCTTTCTCTGGGTCAAGGAATAAATCAGTTGTCATGTCTAAATCAGATGGGTTTGGCCTTGGATACTGAGAAGTAAAATACATCTGGAGACAGGCTTCATATGGTGAGCCCCAATAATAATGGTTGATATCTAGAGGGCACTTCTGCGAAGGATCAATTTTGCTAATTTTAGTTGCAGAAGAATCAACTTGTAAAGTATTTCCTTCACCAGCCATACTTTCATTTCTCTCCATAACCTTTCTAGGGTAAATATCTACCTCAGTTAACTTATAATTGGATGCAGTTACTACCGATTTTTCACCTGATCCACTGTCTTTTTCCTTTATCTTTTCACAACTGTCTGATTTGATAGCAAGATGACCGGCTGAAATAACTTGAGATCCCTCACTCTCCCCTTTCTTCATTTCATGATCTTCTTCATTGCTATTTTTCTCTAATTGATCAATCATATCCTCTAGAACTCCAAAAACACTGTTAACTGCCATTTGTGTAGAATCATCAAATCCAGTTAAGGCATCTAATGCCTGAGTGACACTGATAGAAGGTCCTGCAGTGCCATTTGAAGTTTGAAGCAAATCTGGACCACCTTTCTCGTCGTTCTTTTGGAACTCACTAGCTTCTTGTTGAATAACTTGGTGATCTGATATTGAAATGCCTGATGAAAGTGACTGTTCAGAATTAGATGCTGAAACTGACATATTTTGCTCTTCTTTTTGAGCTGGCTTCTTCTCTTCACCATTTGGCATATCGTGGGCATCATTCGGAACCTTATCATCTTCAGTATACCTATCAATCATTCCATGGCTGTAACTATCCTTGTGCTGCTCATCAGAATCCCCTTCAACCACATAACTGGTATTTTCCGTAAAATTGTTCTGACTGGGTCCATATCCAGATTCAGGCGTTCCAGGTGATTGAGAACTTCTTTGTTCCAACGATTCGAGGTTTTCTTGCATGCTACTCACCGAGGTTAATTTTGCTGGATCACTTGGGACTCTCCCCTCATTGTCAGCACCTGAATTTCTCCCAGAATATTCTCTCTCATTCACTGAAATTTCTTTTACTGTGTCTTGGATCCTAGTCTTTTCCTTTGATGTGACATCAGGAATCCAACCGATTCTACCAAGTCCTCCAAAATTCAATTTTGTTCCATGGGTTTGCACAATGTCAGTAACAGCATTTGTGATCTTTCCACGGACATCCTCTGGGACAGCTCCTTGAAGAGCTTTCATAAGATTTTCTCCTCTCCCAACAGCAGAAATAACCTATAATAAATACCAAAGAAATGTTTAATTTAATCCCAGAAAAAACAAGTAACTCGAAGCAAAGAATAAGAACCATGTGCTCAATCAAAGAAACTAAATAAATAATATTAATTAATTAATTTTAAAAACAGCACAATGATCAATGATCATATTTCAGCACAAGTTTCTACATGACTAGGATGATTTCCGGAAAATAAATATTTTTGGTTAATCGCCAGATATGATGAATAAGAATTGACATGTGAAAAATCAGGCAAGGAAAAGAAGAAAACATTACCGTCCAATAGTATTGTCATTTATAAAGGCAATGAAATTCCATGGTAAGCAGGAGACAAGATACATCACCCAAATTATTCACCAAACCATTTTAAACATCATCTTCTTTGTCTACTGACAAGCTAAGCTATTAAATAAAATCAAAAGCGAAAGGTAGGGATCTATACAGTGCTTCAGCAAAACATGAATTATTAAATCAATGATGGTTATTAACAAGATCGTGTAACTAAATCATGGTAAAAGTAAAATTTACACCTGATTAAATGCAATGCATAAATGTAAAACCTTCAAGTCAAATTGGTCAACAACAACAACAACAACCAATCTCCTATTAGGTGGGGTCGGCTATATAGATCCTTTTACGCCATTGAGCGCTATCTCCCACTGTATCATCATCTATATTTGAGTAAATTTTATCTTATTTTATTATTGCAAATCAAGTCTTTTTTGGTCTACCTCTCTCTCGTTTGATATGTGTGTTTGTCATAGTTTTACATCACCTTATTGGAGCATTTAGTGGTCGTTTAAGTACATGTTCATACCATCTTAAACATGTCTCTCGAAATTTTTCCTCAATAGATACAACTCCGACTTTCTCTCTAATTTTCTCATTTCTTATAAAAATTTCACCGTTGCCGAGGAAATTTTGAAAATTATAAAAGCAAATAATTGTGTCAAAAAGCATTCCTCCTCTTATCATATAATAGTAAAACGATTAAACCAAAAATTACATTCAAGACTTCACAGTTACAGACTTAGATAACAACAGCAGAAGAGCAATATCTGCAACAAATCATAGAGGTTGTCCCCATAGGACTTTGACAATTTCAACAAAATGGATATTTGAACGCCCAGAACATGAATTGACAGAATATGTGACTGTTACATGCTGCATGAATAGGACTTCTCCTTCCAAAGATATATTATGCAAATGTGAAGCCTTTGGTTTACTGTGACAATTAAGAAAACTTACAAATCTTAACTGCTGTGGCAATTAAGAAAACTTACAAATTAACTGCAAGTAACTAAGTCAATTCAAAATTAAAACTTACAAATTGTCTGCTTTTATTGCATACACAATATAACAAATCAAAATTAAAAGGCCAATGATGGAGATAGAAAAAAATTAGAGTGAATCGTTTAACAGTAGAAACTTCAAGAAGATAATTCAGTTTGAACATATACCTTCTTCTTTTGTTCATCATTAAGAGTACCAGGCATAGTAACATCAAGCATGTTCATGACAACTTCTGCAGTTTGCAAAACCTTGCTTGCTTCATCATCTTCGTTTGTAATAGTAGCTTCACTATCATTCTTGAAGTCAAAAGTACTTTCCTGATCATGGTGACTCTCCATCTTCCTTAACTCACTCCTTGAGTGTGAATTAACCTTGATGTTGCCTAAATTTTCTGTATGGATTTGTTCAAGTGCATTATCAATTGGATAAGTGATAAATTCATTGACAGAATTTTGTTGGATAAGCTTCCCTGAAGTATTCCTATCTGCCATCTTCTGGTTTATATATAGTTGATGTGAATCATAATGCCCATTCTTGCTACTGGAAAATCTCTTCTTTTGTGTTTTCTCATCAACAAATGAACTGGCTTTCGAAGGACTGATTGGGACATCAACATCTCTTAAAAGAGGATGGCGACCTTTCAAAAGTGCAAGTTCCACTGCTGACATCCACTAGACAGTACATGCAGAATCAGAATCAGAATCAAAGATTGCCAAAATATGTATATTATGGAGAGAAACTATAAATGGCAATGACAGAACTACAAGAAATTAAAAACTCTTAAGACAAATTGTAAGAAACCATTATGTTAAGCCGTGGACGGATCTACCTAGGGGCTGTTCTGGGCTAGAGCCCAGCCCTGCTCAAGTACAATGTCAAGGGAAATCAATGCTTAAGTACAACGTAATGAGAAATAGATTCCCTCATGCAAGTAAATGTTCAGAAAAAAGAAAAAGAGGTTAGTCTTTCTTCTCCTTTAGCTCATGGCAAGCAACCAACAGTGAAAAGGGAAACGAGAGGAGCCTCAGCAGTGGTGGATCTTGCTGATGTGCTCACCCAGAAAATAAAGGAAGAGAAGAATTAGAGCCGGCTATTGTGAATTGGGAGAAAAATAAGAAACTAAATGGAAGAAGAGAAGAACACTGTTGTTGCTCTTGCTAAGCAAAATGACAATTGAAACCAGTTACTTAGGGGTTAAAGGAAACTTGGAAGAAACTTGTTGTTGAGCTGTTGGCCGGTCGGTCGGAAAAGGACTGCTGCTATGGTTGAAAGAGGGCATCAAGGTGCTACTTTTGTTGTTGAGAGAGGGCAACAATGACTGTTTGAGGAGGAAAAAGCAGCTAGGGCTGCTACTGCTGAGAAGAGGAGAGCTGGAGAGGGAAAGGATGCAGCTTGGTGGCTGGAAGAAGGAAAAAAAACATGTAAGGTTGCTGCTATCGTCAAAGAAGAACAGCGGAAAAATAGAGAAAAGAAAAGAAAGGTAAAAAAGAAAAGTCTAGGTGGTGAGAGTCGCGGTGGCTGGTACGCGGAGAGAAAAGAGCACAAAAAATTCATTTTAAATCATTGAATCAATCTATATATTTAGTTCAATTATAATTTAATCAAATCAATCAAGTCCAAATTAACTCTGATTTGAATCAATATAATTCTTATCTCCGTGCCTATCCAATAAATTCAGATTTTAACCGCAGCATTCTCACTTCATGTTCAACAATTCAATTCTCTTCTACGACAAGATGGTAACATATTCGTGCGAAATGAATTTGAACCTTTTCTACGACATCCTTAGCAGACTCAACTAACTCAGGACCAGCCCAGTCCACCTCTAATTCCTGGATCCACCACTGTGTTAAGCAACACAAATTGTAGCAAATTATGAATATAGTTTTCTGTAGTAAAACTTATTTATCAATCAAATATTATTTCTAAATTTCACTGTATATTGCTCAATATACAATTCTAACTAAACAAATTATACAGAGTAATAAACTAACAAAAATCTGAATGCCAGCAGAAATATGTAATGAGAACAATCTGTATGAGACCAAACTGCACACTAACTATTCTCTAATCTGTATCCCATGTGGCATCTCCATGTTTTATAACCCTTACATTCTTGTCAAGAACACCCATAGATGAATGAAGTTCCAGGAGTATCATAAGCTAAGTATGTTACATCTAGAAAAGTATTATCATACTTGTTTATCGAAGAAGTAATTTATGTGCAGAAGAAGTGCTTGAGAACTGTCAGTTCCAATCTGTGGGCATGCCTGAATTCAGAAATCATAAAATAATCAGATAAATAGCCAAAGGATACCTCAATAGCAAGCTGTTGACACCAAGCGGTAGTAGAATACTTGGCTGCATTAATGGTGGATGGCAAACAAGAACAAAGAATGAGGCTTGTAAATGGATTTTCTGCTATTGAGCCACGTGGAATAGAGAAAGATGGTACCGTCTCGTCATCAGTCTGTAAAGTAGCACCTCAAAATGAATAGTGTCAATATTAATTTAGAATTAAAACTAATTTAAAATGCATGTGCCACTATGAATATTAATTCAGAAGTATCAGAAAAATAGATTTTATAGATGAAGAAATGCAGATGGGATTATACATACTGTGCCTACAAAGGAGGTTCTCAATCTCAGTTTCAGCACGAACCGCAATCCCAACTCAAAAAAGTACGATAATTTGTATCTCCAGAATGTAATTATGCCAACTGGCGTGACACCAATCTACATTTTATACATTTCTATAGGCATCCATCTAATCGATCACACTTTC
Source organism: Kaempferia elegans (assembly GCA_037974815.1). Classification (NCBI taxonomy): domain Eukaryota; kingdom Viridiplantae; phylum Streptophyta; class Magnoliopsida; order Zingiberales; family Zingiberaceae; genus Kaempferia; species Kaempferia elegans. The sequence goes on along the minus strand of JBBPFQ010098088.1, from coordinate 1,321 downwards.
AAATCTTTTAAAAAGATATTTATCCTTTTATAATTTGCTTCAATAAGAATTAAAAAAAACATTATTTCTGGTCTTGATTAAGCAAAAGCTTCTTCAACCTAGAAAAACTTCATAGAAACTGATTAACCATGTATGTCCCAGAGAGATCTCCAATATGACTGACCACGGAATTAGCAAGCAGAGTTCCAGAACTATGATAGAGATTTACATGATATAATACAGTAAGTCAGCATACATATCAGAGAAATGGAATGAACAAGTCTGAGGAAGAGTCAAACTCTGAGAAAGAAAATTCAACTAATCCACACTGTTAGAGATATTTTATTAATAGAGGGTTGACCTTTCAAAAAAGTAATCTCAGACTCAAGAGTCTACCACACTATCTTGATCTCAAAGACAGGAATCAGCAATTTTGAAATCCAAGACATTGATTTTTTAAAACTGTCTCCCTAAACAAGGTTAATACTCTCAGAGATTTGACATGATAGACACCATGAGTTAAAGAGAAAAGACTAAGCAACGTGAAAGTGCCATGAATTTAAAAATGTAAAATGAGAGAGGATAAAGTTTGGGAACTATGTATTAGACAATTGCCGTGATGCTTTCAATAATAGAGATGCCTACTGTTCATCACATTGAATATATGTTGAGCTCTTGGAGATAGCAGGAAATTTATATGAGAATTTTAGTCTCACTTCTACTTTTTGGTGGAAGATTGAGGCAATCAATTATACCATCTTGCATATAATCATGTCTTAAAAACGTTGAATTAATGGAGTCACCATGGTGAGGACATATGCAACACACGTGAGCAGTGTGGCACATTGCTAAGCATTGCATATATGTGACCGGCACTTAAATGGAATGTGGCACTTTGTTGATGCACTCAACATACTCCTGAGTTACATTGAGGCACGTATTTATTTTATTGTCATGTAGGAAAGTGTACTCTGTCTGCACCACCATATAAGATCATCAATCTGCCAACAAGTTGCATGAACTAACAATCTGATTTCATCTAAGTGGTGTGGCCTATCAAACCAACGGGTCTAAGTGAACTGGTCTATCAAACTGATGTGATTTAGATCGTGCAATGGCCCATATCAAAGTAGAATAGTTGCACTCTAAGAGTGTCTAACCAAAATCAAGAGAATGTGCACTCTGTTGGTCCAATTGACACTCATGATCAAACTTAGGTTTTGATGAATAATAAATAGAGTACAATTAGATGTTATGTGGTTTAACCTTTCTACCAAGTGCGTAGGAATTGAATATTCTAGAGGACTTGACACCAAACTAAAGCCCGATTAGGTCAGAGAAC